>VYXB01009770.1:151041-214590 GCA_013397135.1 Pachyramphus minor | reverse complement strand
TCTGTATAAAATCTCTCTCGACTTATAGTAACTGTGTGGAGGGGGGAGTTCGAGAAAAAAATTGATCCCTGGTAAACCCCACGACAACAGTTCAATAGGGAAAGCAAAAGCCACATGCACAAGCAAAGAAAAAACTAAGAATTAGTTCACTGCTTCCCATGAGCAGGCAGGTGTTCAGCCATCTCCAGGACAGTAGGGCCCCACCATGCACAATAGTTAGTTGGGAAGACAAATGTCACCACTCCAAATGTCCTTCCCTTCCTCTTTCTTCCCCCAACTTTATATACTGAGTCCGATATCATATGGTATGGAATATCCTTTCGGTCAGCTGGAGGCAACTGTCCTGGCTGTCTCCTCCCAAGCATCCATGCACTTCCAGCTTCCTTGCCAGTGGAGTAGTATCAGAAGCAAAAAAGGCCTTGGTGCTATGTAAGCCCTGCTCAGCACTAACAACATCTCTATATTACCAACCCTATGTTCAGCACAAATACAAAACACAGCCCCATAACAGCCACTGTGAAGACTATTAATTCTACCCTAGCCCAAACCAGCATAATAGGAATGGATTGAAGGCAGGATACTGACTTGCAGTATGATCATCCCAAAAAATAACAATTGGCACAACCTTTCCCTATTCTGAAGGGAAGATACTTATATCTCACCCAGGTAAGATACCTATTCTTACAGGTATCTAAAACCCCAAATTAGGAGCCCTCTGTCACAAAAGCAGAAACACAGAAGAAAAGGGAGAGCCTGGGCTGTGATATGACGTGCAGCATGCAGATTCACTTTAATTATCTTTCTACAAATTAGTACCTCTGTCTCTCAGAACTCCTCAACATAACCACTGTCATTGGACTGCAATTTAAGGTGTGTGGTTGCTGTTCTGCATGACATTTCTTCCAGATATGAAAAAGGCTGTAGAAGGGAGTCATATCAGACTGCAGAAAAAAAAGAAAAAAAAAAAAAAGAAGTATTTCTTATACTACTTCTTGTGAGTAGTGGTAGCATTAGCAACAATAATAATGGTAATCATCATACAACATATGCATACCTTTATTTATTTAATCTGAATATTCTACTATGGTTTTCTCAAACCTGTCAATATAACATTCAATGAGCCAGTTCAATTACTGAAGTACTTTCTATTAAATTAGAAGCAATGCACTTCTCAAAGAAATCATCTATTATTTTAACTAGAAGGCAAAGAAACATCTAACCCACAATGCCTTTACAAAATCTTACTGATGAACTGTTAGGCTGTAAACAGAGCCACGTTAATGGACTCATTCTGTAACAAAATACTTAAAGATAGCATAGCAAAAACAATGGTAGATTCTAAACTGTTTTAATAAAAACACAAATCCAAGCCATCCATGAGAAAATGTTAGGCATATATAGAAGTGAAATTCCTCTACTTGTAAGCATCACAAAAATGTCTTGTGTGGGATTCAGATGTAGTTTATCCTATCCCAAATTCTTACTATAGAGAGGAGAAGGTCTGACATTTATTGACTCCTGCTATAATATACTACATATTTAGCAGGCAACAATCAATATTTGTCTCACAGTGAGGGCAAAGGAACTTCAGTCTTGTTTTATAGGAAGAAAAAAAAACAAAACAGAAATCTATAAATCTTTTCAGCATCTAAGACCCAGTGTGAAAGGTTTTTGTCACTGATATTAGCCTAAGTTTAGGCCCATTCTAATATATCCTGCTGAATAAAAACCCAAGGTTAAGGGGGTTTACTGAAATTTAGAAGAAGAAACTGAGTCAATTCCTTGGAGTCTAACCAAATAAGATGACTGAAGGTGGTTCCTGGAAAATGCCTGGGTATAGCAGTACATTGTGGGAGGAAAGATCTGCCCCTAAGACTCACATTTGTCTTTATCTAAACACTTCATCCTTTTAAACAGCAAATATGAAAACTTAGAAAGGAAAGCTGTAAGAGGCCTCCAGGTTTCATCTGGTTCATCCTTTAGCCTTATACTCCTGTGCTGCTTCAGACAGATGGCTTCTCAGGCTCTTACAAGCTTCTTACAACAAATTCTTACAGTTTTTCGAGAAAGCTGCTTCCCAGGCTTGGCTATTCTTACTATTTTGACTTGAGTCCTAATTGAAACATTCCATGTAGTAATTTAAAGTCATTACTTTTTTATTTTACCCGTACAGGAAAAGCCAATTGGAACACTAACCCATCTCAAAAAACTTTTATTATTATTATTATCACCATCATCATCTTATTTGAAGACATAAATTATAGAAAAATTATTCCCTGAAGAGCATTTTTCTTACTTCAGTATAGTTATTTTTTAGAGAACATTTTCTCTGCTCTCCTTTAACTTTATCTTGTCAAGCAACACCTTTTCCAAACACAGTGACCAAAGCTAACAACAGACTGTTCATGTTGCAAGACCACATCTAGCAGACAAGATTTATACTTCCCAGCATATTTGCATTTTTTTACAGCTTGACTTGTGCAATTTGCATCCACTTTAACCTGTGGATCCTTTTCTGTAGATGAGCTTGTTCTTCCCCTTGTATTTATGCAGTTGATTATATACGACTAAAAGTATAGTTTGAAGAATTGAATTGTATCTTACTTTTTCCCTTAGCTCATTTCAAATTCTAATTCTCTCCTCCAGGACATTTTATAGGTCTTCCCACCTCAGCGTTGTCTACAGATTTAATAAACATAGTTTTCATTCCATTAGCCATAAAATGAATTAAAATGTTCAGCAAGTTTAAACTCAAGACAGGAACTAAAGGAGCACTGAAACCAATGCAAAAAAAACCAATGTTCTATCTTGAAAACCAACTACTCTCAGCATAATTTTTCAGTGTTTACACCTGCATTAGAGCAGTTTTGTTCAGAATGTGAACCTGCAGCTTACTTTTAAACGTCTTGAAAGTCAACATCAGAAGCCTGAATCCTGAAAGCTAGAATGTTTATTTTTTTCTCTCTCCCCAGAATATGTCAGTTTAACAGAAGGATATTGGACTGATTTGATGCACTTTGTTTCCAACAACTCTTCTTGATTCTCTTGCATCTCATTAATTTCTAGGTACTTGCGAATGGCCATATTACAATTTTCTGTTTGTTTGCTTGTTTATTTTTCCAGGATTTGAAATTAGATTGGATTCTAATTCACAAACTCCTTTTTCCTGCCTTTTGAAAATAGAAATCTAATTTGTTCTTTTCCAGATTTCTAAAACCTCAAATAATATTCATGAGATTTCAAAAGTAACCTTTCACTCTTCAAAATTTGCTTCATCTTGCTTGTTAAGGATCTTTGGATAAATGTTATATATTTTCAAATTGTTTGAATCTGTCTTATGAATACCCTCTAACCTGTACTTTCTTTATGTCTGTCAAGTATTTCTGGTTTATCATTCCGTTTTGTTAACTGTATTAATAATTTGAGCACTGTCATTTTTTGGTGAGAACTAAAACAAGGAACTTCAGAATTTCAGTCTTCATCACATTTGGTAGCTTCCCCTCTGTTTTGAGCAGTGATAATTTTTTCCTTGACTCTCTTCTAACTAACAACATAATTTCTTGTTATCCTTTACAGCCTATGTAATACGCATCTTTATTTATTGATCTTGCCCTTTTGTCTTTGTCCTTACAGGCAAATCTGACTGTTTTATACTTATGTTTAGCAGCTTGATCTGTTTTCTGAATCCACACAAGTCCTTCTTCTGCTCAAGGTCATTTAAGTACTCAGGAGTTGCCCATATTTATTTTTTTACTCTCTAGCCTCCCTCTACTTTCACTTGTAGCCTTGGAGTAACTTCTTTAAAGGTCTTCTGTCTCTTGAGCAACATTTTCTCAAGACTTATTTTCTATGAAATCTTATCAGTCGGTTTTCTGAGATGACTTCCTGCCTTACTTCTCTAAGTTGCTCCAGGTTGTTTGTACAGGAGTGCATCATAAATCATCAAGAAATATTGACTTACGATTTTGTAAGACTTTGTTATAATGTTCTGCCAGTGATAAATGTGGGGGTTTTTCTCCCTGATTTTGTTTTTTGGGAGGATTTTGTGGTTTTGTGGGGTTTGGGGGTTTTTTAGTTTATTTTTTATGCTATATAAAAAAAAGACCAAAAATGGTTATGGGCAAGGAAGCAGCAAGATAAAGGATCATTTTAGTGAGCAGAAACAAGAACTCTCATTCTCTCTCTTTACCCACTTTCACAGGCAGGATGCATTTTAGAAGATTAAGGAACAGATACTGAGAGGCATAAAAGCAAGTTGTAAACATACCAAGCAAAAGGTATCACATTAGCAATTGCAGCTAGAAATGGAATCATGCGATCAAATATATTCCGTTAGACAACTCAGGAATATAGACAGCTCTCAGGTAGTCTGCAACAGTCCCTTTCACGGTGTCATCTATACAGCCACACGAAAGTGCAAGCAAACACCTCCAACCGATTCAGGCTTTTGGTACAGGCACACAGAAATCCATCCCAGGAATTCTGCAGCATTTCAAGGTCAGTCTCCGTGGCAAGGGCAAGAGATTTCCGCAGCAAACGTTCGTCAATCCTGCGGCTGTAATAACGCGGTGCCATCTGCAGTCCCACACCCCCCGAATCCCCTGTCAGCTGCTGCCGAGTCGGAGGAGCCAGGGCTTTTCGTAATTCCGCGGTCACACACGCGCTGCCCAATTTATTTAACTCTTTCTGAGCACTTTGCCATTGAAACAGCGACAAAACAACCTAAACATACAGAGCTCAAGAGGAAACGTAAAGAGAGCTGAGCAGCAAGGTGAGTTCTCTCTAGTCCAGGCACAGCTGAACACTGGCAGGAGGGACGAGGAAGCGGGAGGGGAGCAGTGCCATATGCTCACAGCACAGAGCGAGTACCTACTGACGTGGGAGAGGCCGCTGGGTCCCGGGGCCTGCTGAAGCCAACAGCTGACACCAGTTTGTGAGTCGCTACCCAGACAAGCCCATGCTGCCAGGTTCAGGCTCCAGTGGCATATCACAACTGAGGAGAGGAAAGAATACTAGCACAACAACCAGGTTGTTGACTCTCTTTCCAATTTCTGGCATTTCTCTAAAAAAAAAAAAAAAAAAAGGTGTTTTGCTCAAGTCTGCTGGCTTGTGTTTCTAAGCCCTCAACCAGACAGAGGCTATCTCACATTTATTTCTAGCACATGTGCCATCCTGAAAGCTGGAGCTGAGAAGTTTGCCCGCTTCTCTGCAGACCCTGCAGAGCGCAAGAAGCAGCACGTAGATTTTACATAACCTTAACCCAGAGCACGTCCACTCCAGGTTCATAAGGGTGAAAGCTATCCCACAGCTTGCCACAAGCTAGTGGTGTGAAAATTAGAGGTAGAGGTACAAGGCTACCATTCAAAGCCACAGCCTAGCTCAAGTTTCCTTAAAATTTGTATGGGTGCAGAGAGGGACATGGATGAGGGGTGGGAAGTTTGTCACACAGACAGTTATGATACACAAAGAAATGGTTCACATCTGGCTTGAGCTAGCAAAAGGCTCAAATTTTCCCATTCTCAGGACATCATCCAAAGGCAGCAAGTCTGTCCAGCTGGCTGGGAGCAGTTCACTGCATCATTCACCGTTCATCGCGATTTCAATGCTTTTCCTCTTGCATCAGCCTGGCAAAATTCAAAAGCCTCTGAACTGACATCAGTGCAAGCATGGAAGTGTAGAAGGATAAGTGAGGGAGAGTAGGAAGCCTTGTTGCTTCACAGTAAATACTTCAGTTTCAATAGCATTGCCTTAGGCATGACTGAGGCTTTAAATGTGGGCAGATATTTCCAGTCTCACTACATGGTCAGCTCATTTCAGCTTGGCCACTAAATAAGTGAAGTTTAACAACATTATTCTGCTCTCCAGCCCAAGCATCTCTGCCTTAAAACCACTTGGTTTGTCACCGCTACACCAAAAGAAAACAAGGAAAAGTTTCTTTTAATAAGAGGTCTTAAATATCACAAATTGAATGCCACTCAGGACAAAAGTTTTGAAAAAAATCAGCTCTGATATAAGAGAGGACCTGGGCTAAATGGACAGGTTTTCATATACCTTAGATTTTCTTCAGTTCCTGAATATTCTTCTCTTTTCAACTTGATGACAGTTCCTGAAATAGCATTTACTGGTAGTAAGTTCTCTTGAATTATCATACCAGCTATTGCAACTGATCAATTTAATTTTGATTGATATGTTAAAGTGATTATAGAAGGACTAGGCTCCTGAATGTAATTGAATTTCAATAGAACTGTGGCACTTAGTTCCTTTCAGTATGTAGAAGATTCCAGACTCTAAGACTAATTATTAAAGCTGCTTAAAAAAAATTTGCTACAAAAAAATTTCCAAACAACCACCCTTTTTACTTCAGAAAGTGTTCCAAAGTTCACATAATTTTTCACCACAAAAAGAAAAAAAAAAAAGACATTTCAAAAGAAAACCATTAGAAACCAGGAAAGTTTTTATTGAATGCGATTTATGAAACATTTTTTTAGAAGAACACATACAGACCATCAATTTTCACATTTTTGATTAAAAATTCTCACCCACTAATGAAAAATTAACAGATACCTGATCTAAATGAATTTAAAACTAAGACTAAATATTTATTAATTATCATAACATACAGTTCTAGGATCATAGATGTTTCAGAGCTTTCTTTTTCTATCACATGAGCTAATGCAGATTAACGTGGTTTCTTCAGCACTTAAGAAAATTGAAAATAATTAATCTCTAATGGCATTGATGGAAAAAGTGTTCAAAATGTCAATAAAAGTGCTGCTTTAACAGTACTTCAAATAGTCTACTTACGCAACTTAAGAGACACATTATCTGCCAGACTACACACTTCTCCATTAAAATCTATGAAAATCTGCAGGTGTTTAATTACCTGCTCTCCCATTGTTCCTTGGCTGCAGCAGGAGTAGTTTGAACACTACGTAAAAATTAATGTACAATTTAACATAACAGTTATGCAGATTGAAACTTTCCCTGCTTTGTATTTTGTATGAAGAGTCTCACACAGATAAACCATAAGTTGTTTTTCATCAGAAGGGGTTGTAATATTTTCATTAATTTCAAAACATTTCTGACTTACAGAAAGAGTTAAGTATTGTTATTGCAATAATCAACATAAGACTATAAAATACCTGTGGAAATACTATGAGGAAAATTATACCTCATGAGAACATGAGTTTAAATCCATGCTCCTTTTTCCCAAGAGGAGGCAACTGTTCAATAAGTTCTTATTTCAGGAGATCATTCAAGTTTTCATGGAAGCAAAGCATGGTTGAAGTTGGATGAGACTTCTGGAGGGCATCTAGTCCAATCCCTGTGTTTGAGCAGGGCCATCTAGACCACATTGCTCAGTATTATGTCCCCACAGATGGGGAATCCACAACCCCTCTGGGCAACCTATTGCAGGGCTTCATCACCCTCACAGTGAAAAAGTGTTTCCTAGTGTTCAGAGGGAACCTCCTGTGTGCCTCTGGCACTGGACACCACTGAAGAGAGCCTGACTGCATCCTCTTTGCACCTTCCCTTCACATGAAATCCCCCTGAGCCTTGTCTTCTCCAGGCTGAACAGACGTCACTCTCTCAGCTTTTCCTCATGTAAGAGATGCTCCAGTCTCTTAATCATGCTTGTGGTTCCTTGTTGAACTCTCTCTGCTATGCCCATGTCTCTCTTGTACTGGGGAAGCCCAGGTGTGGACCTGGCTTTCCACATGCAGCCTCACCAGTGCTGAGCAGAGGGGCAGGATCTGCTTTATCTGCTGGCATTGCTTCACCTAATGCAGCCCAGGGCATCATTTTCTTTGTTTGCAAGGGTGCATTGCTGAATTGTGTTCAACCAGGACCATGCCAAGTTGCTTTCCAGCAGGGTGGTCCCCAGCACATACTAATGCATGAGGTTGCTCTTCCACACACACAGGACTCAGTACTTCCCCTTGTTGAACTTCACAAGGCTCCTGTTGGCACATCTCTAGCTTGTCAAGGTCCCTCTGGATAGCAGCATGACCCTGTGACCTACCAGCCAGTTTGGTGTCATCAGCAAATTTGCTGAGGGTACACTTTGCCATGCTACCCTGACAATTACTGAACATATTAAGCAGGACTGGACCCAGTATTGATCCCATGGGATCACCACTAGTCACTGGCCTCCAACTAGACACTGCATCACTGATCACCACCCTCTGGGCCCAGGTGTTCAACCAATTTTCAATGCACCTCACTATCTGCTCGTCCAGCCCATACATCAACATCTTCTTTATGAGGACCTTACAGGAGATGGTGTCAAAGGCCCCACTGAAGTCCAGGTAGACAACATGCACTGCCCTCCCTTCATCTACCAGACTAGTCACTTCATCACAAAAATTGATCAAGTTGGAAGTCAGCCATGCTGACTATTCCTGACAATTTTCTGGTATTTAATATGCATGGAAATGGTTTCTGGGATTAGCTGCTCCATCACCTTCCCAAGGATCAAGGTGAGGTTCAGTTTGTAGTTCATTGGGCCTTTCTTCTTGTCCATATTCAAAGGCCTCTTTTCTGTTAGTTTCATTAATGTCAGAAGGACTCAACAACACAGTTCAATGATTTTGGCCAAGAACATTTAGTATCCTGGGTCTGAACAAAATGCAATTCAAGAAATCTGGGATTCCTTCTGGCATTGGTTCAAGATGCAACCAGCTTTTTTGGCAGGCTTCTTAATTTTCTGTTTCATGCCTCATCCTCTCAAGGCAGACCCACAAAAGGCAGCAAGTATTTAGCTGTCTAGTTCATGAATCCTAAATTAAATATCTTTATATATATACACAGGACCCATATATTACAAGGACCCAGAAGGGGTCCACTACCTCTTCATTAACTCTACCCATTGCATGGTCTTTGGTACCACGCTTCACTCAAGATCAACAGTCCAGGATCCGCTTCTGGGAGCAGGTATCTGAATTCTTTCCTTACAAAGGAGGCCTCTTCTCTATTTCTAAATCACTGTAGTGGGAAAAAACAGGAAAGAAGACAAGCCATATTTTGTGGAACAGCTCAGTAATGCTTAGTTGCATTCACTTCTCGGGTTTATGTGTTAAATTCAGAGCATTGCTCTCCAAGCCAACAGGGTTTGTAGCATTCTCCACCCTTACAAATGAAGAATTAATTAGCTACAAATGAAGAATTAATTAACAATAGGACAAAGGAAAGAGAGAGTGTGGATAACAATAAAAAAGAGTGTCCAGGACACACCTGGACCTCTCCCAAGGATAGTAATTTTACATGTCACTCATTGGTCACTTTTAAACACTTTTATCTAATCAAAGCGTCCTAGGATTTTGCAGTCTCATGAGATTAGCACAAACTATCTACTTTCATCTCAACTGAATGGGATCCCTGTCTAAAGAGACACAGCTGATTTCTGGCAGTGCAAGCTCCTTGAGGTAATGGTGAAGAACCACATTATGTTTCACTTGCCATGATGCTACACACAGGCCCATAGAATCTTGCAACCCCAATACCAAAGTTCATATTCTTCCTTAACCCTTCAAGATAGAGACTGTCACACCATTGCATCTGCACTGCAGACAGACAGGCAATCTGTACCTTTTACAATCCTTTGTGAAAACAGGTCATTTTTTTCAAAAGTAACCAGGAATATATTTTACATTATTATTGCCTCTTTAGATAAAAAGGCATACTTAGACCTTTCACTTAGCAAATTTTCCTTATGTGGAATTTACCTCCCAGCTTTCAAGATAGCAATGCCCATCATGCCAAAACTGTTGAAAAAGTGTGAGATGGATGAGATCAATTGTTTTATTATCCTTGTAGTCTTTCTGACCAAGATATTTTTTCCCTGTGTAGACAACACAACATGCCCCATCAATACCATTACAGTTAGTGGTGCTAACTTTAGTTTTATGCAAATTATTTATAGCTTTACACATTATCCCTTAGGAATTGTAGAAGTTCTACATTCCTTGTTTCAAGGCAAATTTAGCTTTGTTCTGTCTATGCTCCAGACTAAGCAAAGGAAAAAAACCTGGAAGCTGTGTAGTCCTGTTAGCAGGGAATTGCACACAGACTAATAAGCTGTGTAAAAAAACTCCAAAAGGCAAACCAGATATTCCCCAATTTAGGTTACCAGATTTTTATTAAGTTTCTGGAGGTGGAAGTCACACAATCTTTGCTGTTTGGGGCTCAATATCACGCTAAGTCCTGAAAAGTTGTAGTCCCAGGCTTCCCCACAATATGTCTGACAGCATGGGAATGTTGCATGAAGCAGTAGTAAAAATCTCACAAAGGGAATTTCCTTCCTCTTTATACCTGCTGCTGTGCAGCACCAATCCTGACCAGCTGAAAAGACATCATTTCATAGGGGCTTACCAGATTCTGCTGATTCTGCTGAAGCAAATTGGCTTATGTAATTTTGATATTTTCACAAAGCTAAAAATACCAAAATAGGGAGTGGAAGGGAAGTAATGAGGGAATCATGTTGAGAGCTTGAAATATATAGAATAGAACTAAGAGAGCAATACTTGTATTTAGTATCTGGAGGAACCTTTCATAGCATTAGAAAGAAAGAGAGAGACAAAGACTTAAATTCAATTCTTTTCTTTTCCTATTACACGGGAGTGCAGCATCAACAACCAGCAATTGAGAGAAGAGATACATCATTAAACTTATTTATAGCATTAACTACTTTGCATTCATCCACACAAGTAAAACTGTAAAAAGAAGAAAAAATTATAAAGGGAGTGTGTGGTTCTTTCATTAGCTTGTCTGTAATGTTGGATTGGTCCATAAATTAATGTGTAGAAGAGGACAGAAAAAAAAAAGAATTCAAAGCTTTGCCATTGTAATTATAGCTCTTTAAATATCAAAAGACACAAAGAAAGATTCCTTTTGAAAAGAGCACCGATTCTCTTGGCAAGCCACTATTAAATACTTGCATAAATCTACAGTCTGTATCCTGTAAGTTGAGGTGACATTGCTGTCATGGCTTACAGGTCGCTTCACGTGACCATTGGTGCACTTCAGTATTATTTATATATATTATCAGGACACCTTGAATAGATAAGACATCTCCCCTTCTGTAAAGGGTGAAGGGCTAGGAAGTAGCAACTGAGAAAGCTGGCAAGAAATAAGGCCTTGATCAAAGGTCACCTAACTGTCTCGGGCTGTTCCAAATACAGGCTCTGAAAGTCTCTTTGGTATAACTCAGACATTCAGGTGTAGTTTCATCATGGATTTACCAGTGGGTCCTCCACAGTATATCCCATGTGCAAGTACCATGTTACAGCACCATATCTGTGACTGCATCCCTCTCTCTTCCAGTTCACACAGTACTCAGCCCCAGAAAACCACCAAAACTAACAATCCAAATATAGTAATACAACATCCCCTAATACAAAGAACAAAGTGGATTGCTAGGCACTGCAGCTTCTAAATTATTTGCCACAGAGCTCAGTTCTCACCCACAATTCACTCCCTCGCAGGTAACCTTTCCTCACAGTCTCCCGGTGAGACTCTGTCTTTTGAAGGGTGCCAGAGAGAACAGATCTCATTCTTGACACCTGCCAGGATGGATCAATGTCCTTTGGTCCTATACATTTCACAGATTGCAAGCTTCCTCAGGTACAGTCCCATATCAGAGCAGCAGTACCAGATATTTTCTAAAAGGCCAAATCCCACATTGCATGGGACATATAGACATAGTCATGCACTACTCCTGAAATAAATCAGGGGTAGGCTTTTCATGAAGTTGATCTACTGCTCCCACAAGGCTGCTTTGTAAGCAGCTGAAGCATCTAAGGGCTTTTCAAGGGGCTGGATGTTTCCTCAGGCTGCAGCCTCACAGCTCTCCGGCTGCGCGGAAGCTTCCCTGTTGGTGTTCAGTAGTCACAGACAGACCTCGCATGGAGTGCAGCAGCATTAAGCCTTGGTAATAGCACAGTCTGTTTTCTAATTTAACACTTTCAAAAAAAAAGTCCAAGACATGGCTCATCAAACACACAATGGAATGAGAGTGCTTTAGTGAAATACAGCAACTTTCCCCCAGCTGCTGGAAACACAAGCCAATGCCCAGAAATGGGCACTTGCAGGACAATTTTTTTGAAGCCAATGAACTTGGGTGCTCTCCTCTTCTTGGTCCTCAAAGCACACAGTGAAAGCCACCCTCCTTTCTCGCTTCCGTTACTCCATCACTAATATTAATGTTACTTTAAAGGTAATCCAGATGAAGAGATGTCGTGTGACCCAGCTAGTTCCCCAGTGGAAATGAACTGGACTACGGGAGGTCAAAACAAGAATGGACTGTCTCAGACTTTGTAACCAGGACATGACAGAAATGCAGACCTCAGTAGTAGTGTGGGGCACACCACGGAGGGCTTCTTCCATTAGCTCATACTGAGATGTTTAGGATGAAACAGCTAATTTCTAAGTGCAATAAACTTACAAAACTGCAGTATCTCTGTCAACAGTTCATATTTGAAGCAAACTGTATTTAAGATTCAGTGGGAAGAAAAGCAGTTGCTATCACAGATGCCCTAACCATCAAAACCACCCAGTACTTTTTCCACTGACTTGGCTGCTGGCAACGAAGAAAAAGTTTAAGAACAGACCCCTGAGACACATTGTACTGCCTTCTTCTAAGATTGACTTGACACCATTTAGTACAGTTTATACTCATTCTTCTCCATGAGCTAACAAGCCAATTAATTATGAAAGGCAACAGGTTTTGGCCTAAAGCCAAATTACAGTGGTGTCATTAGTCTTTGCTTTGTAGCAAAATCAAGAGTCCTACCTGGATTACATTCTCTGAACTCCTCAGTTCAAGGATACTGTGCTGTAGAACTCCAAGTAGGTGCTGACACTTACACGCACATCCCAATAGCAGCCACAATTATGCCATAATCATCCATACTTGTAAAGGATTTTTCACCTTTATTTGTTCAGAATCTCTTTGTAAAAAATGTGACCTCAAACAAATGCCTTTAGCCTGGAGGATGCATATCCATCAGCAATGCTCCTGCCCCTAACCACAACTTGTCCCTGCTCTCAGTACTGCCCACACCTCAGATTTTGCGCAGATTATACCTACAGACTGCTCACAAACTTAATTTCAAGGAACAGTATTTTTAGAAGACAGATGAAGGGTGTATACTTGACAAATATTTTGTTTCAATGAAGAAACTTTAAATTAGAACAATACACTAAAAAGCAGATCTATTGGGCATACAATATACATTTTAAAATGTATATATACAGATGCAGAAAAAAAAAAATCAATAATCTCTGAAGCAAAGACACAATTTCAAGATGGTGAGCCCCTAAAGATTTTGCCCAATTAGGCTGTACCTCTACCACAACACTTTAAGGCCTTTCTCCTGAGATATTTTCACTTTCCACCCCATTTCATCACCCAGCACTGCTGTGCTACCCCCTGGAGTCACTCTCTGAATTGCTGAGTAGGCTGGAGAAGCTGCCATGAGCCTCCCTATCCATCAATGTACCATGCATGGCCCAGTGACATCAGTGAGCAAGCTAAAGCAAGCCAAGCAAATTGCTTTATTCATATATTGTAAAGGCTCGGTCTGAATCTCATTCAGTATTATTTATTATAAAGTGCTATACTTTAAGCTAGCAGAATCAATGGCTCATCTTATCAGATTTCTGTATAATGTGAAACAATGGGAATTCTCCCTGTGACTTCTGTGTTGCTGTTTCTGATAAAATATTATACAAACATATTAAGGAAACCAATAGAAAACACCTGAGATGTCTATCTGTGTTAGTTTTATTACTTCTGGGATCTCAAAAGGCTTAGGAAACATCACTGAACATTGTTTCATATATACTCGTGAAAGGGTAACGTAATAAAACCAGGTCAAACAACATTGAATATTAAATTTAATGTAAAGTATGTAAAAGAAAGAAATAATGGAGGTGTTGGATGAATTATTAAAAGAGAAGGAACTGTACTTGCAATTGTAGGGGGTTTGGCGAGGCTTTTCTGGGGAAGTTTGCTGGTTTTTTTAACTGGCACACAAACTCATTTTACATCCAAAGAAAGATGCAATTAATTTTCTTCTTTTTTTTTTCTGACTAAATTTGGAGTAGCTGAGAGGTTGCTTATTTCTATCTTTAAAAACGGACTTATTATTTTGCCATCTGTTGGCATATGACAGATATAGCATCCCCCAATTCCAGACAGACTCACAAAGATATAGAAACTTAAAGGGACAGATGTGAGAAATACATGCTCTCATTTGGTTCCAGTGTTCACATCTGTTCTTCTCCAAGATTTTTCATTTGTATAAATCTATCCTCAGAAGCTGGTACCTTGAAATGTTATGGCAATTCTGGTAATCATAAAAATCATATTCTAGTGGAGTTTACTGCATTCCAAAACATCACTGGATTCATAAAAATCTGGTCTCCATCAACAGGACACAAAGTACATAGCCACATTACTTGTTTGCTTAACTGCCCTCTCCTTCACAAATCAAAAGGGTAGGTGATTCGTGCAAATGTAACAGCATCGCAAGAATGCAATTTCAACGGGTATCTGCAGAAAATATATGTTTGCACAACACCTACAAAGCAAATTGACACCTCTTTCTAACGGTCACTGTACGTTGCCTCCCTGTGGGGATCACAGAGAGCATGATCCATCTCCTGCTGGTGTAAGGGAATTTCTTGACACTGAAATTGTTGCCTACCGTTGCAAGCACCTGTCTTCATTTGCAAAGTTACTAACTTCTTTTTACAATGCTTTTGGCAGGTTGGCTGCTTCCATCAGATTTATCAAGATTTTTCCCTCTTCCTGCTTCCCTGTCCCAGGCCCTCTACTCACAGCATCACTTCCCTGCAGTTCCTTCACCAACTGGGATAGTATAGAACCTCAGGAGACAAAAAAACCACAAAAACAGTCACACAGTTCATTATTCTTTGCTCTACTACTTTACATTTCTACACCTGTTACCCACTTTCCTTTGCATTTGACCTTTGCTTATCATTTTCATTCAACAAGGATGAGAAAGTATATAACCTACTCCCCTTTATTCTGTTCATGGGAGTAGGGACAAGTACAAGAAGGGTACTTGTGAAACACATACGTATNACTCCCCTTTATTCTGTTCATGGGAGTAGGGACTGAAGGGTACTTGTGAGACACGTATGTACACTTCTATGGGCAAACCTGTACCTCCTTTTTTATTTATGGATAGGTTTTAATGGTGAATACATAAATAATGCTTAAATTCTTTTTTCATCTTGGATACTGTGAACCCTTTTTCACCCTAAATACAATATACATCCTTCTCTGCAACACACTACAGAAAATCTTTCTCAAAATGGCAGTGCCATAAAAAATTAAAACGTATGCTACAAAGCAAACAATATTGGAGCTTCATAAGCATGGTTATTATTCACATGAGCAGTTTTTGGTATTTACAGAAAGCATTGACTGTTGCAGTTCACCGGCCCCATGAGCAGTATGTTAAATCATTAAAGTGCGAGCAGTCTTTATTTGTATTGCAATAATATTGTGTATCTGCATCCCAGAACCCCAGTGCACTCAGCGCTTACAAACAACCACCAAGTCATGATGTGCATTTGAGAATTAATTTTTTTCCTTTAAGAACTAATTTAATCTTTGACAACTCCTCATTTTTCTACATAATTTCAGCTATTTTGGAGCATAAAATGACCTGCAGGCTACAAAATGGAAGACAGAGTTCCTCCACGTGCCTCTTACCTGAAACATTGAAATAAATAGAAAATCTTAACTATTGTATATTCCAGAAAGACCAGTAACCTGTATAAATTTCACAAATCATAAGCAACTACATGCTTGGCTTCAGTTGATAAGAGATAGTTGACAGAGGTAACAACAAAATCTTAAGTTGCAGATACCAGTAAGCAGTAGGACCAGTTATTCCATATCCCCTCTGTGGGTTGCCCTCAGCTTACATCTTCTGGCCACATAGGAGGGCCATGCTTATTCTTGCCATGAGAAGCCAACCCAGGGAATAAAGAAAATACAGTAAAATTAAATAAAATTAAAGCTGTCACATCTAATACGGAGCTCTCAGAAACATTTTGTCTCATATTTAATTACACTTATAAGTAAATTAGATTTATATACTTAATACAATTCAGTCAGAAAATGGGGTTAGGCTAAGATTTATTACAGAGAAATGTGCACTTGCACATTGTTGATCTACAGCTAGCGATTTCTCCACTTTATTTGCGTTCTCTTCCATACTGATAATTCTCTGCAAGGCATCCCACTTGTGTCACTTATTTATACAACTGCTTGTCACTAGAATTCCTTCTGAGTTTTTTTTCAAATTAACTCTAGAACTCTCAGGAATAACTACAAAAGCTACCTTTCTTCACTGAAAATCCTAGCTGTAGTAGAGATTCGTATCATCTAAATTTAGTCATCTGACCAAAATCCTACACTAAAAGTCTAGATGCAGAGGCTGGAGACTAGTAGCTTTAAACTTTTTTACACAACAAAACCTAAAGAGCCTCCAGGAGTTGTTTCCATGTCCTCAAGAGCCTAGTTATGACTGGAGATAACCTGCCTCTTTCCCTCCAACCATTGGGAAGCCAGTTGCTGACCAGGTGTGGTGAAGCTGAGCTGCTGACTTCAAGAACTTTTGAGAAACACTTACTGCGCTTACAAAACAAGGTGTTACATTAAAAAAAGAATCACCAGGATATCAGACTTCAGCTGCACTAAAAAGAAGAGCAGAAGCAACAATCAAATTTGTGAGTCACCCTATTCCTTCAGTCTTGCGTCTTATCCATCAGGTTTAGGGACATAAGCAGAGAAACGCTCAATATTCTGAATCCCAAAAAGACTCAAGCACAAATAAGATAGTGGGATCCTTGGCACTTGCAAAGTGAAAACAATTCTGGCCTTGCATTGAATGCATTTTTATAATCTTTAATTAACATACAAAATCAGTAAAGTTGTAGAATGAGGGTATATTGGGGTTTAGACAGCAGTTGAGCAGGGAGTTTCAGTGTGAGACGAAACACCTTCTGGCATCTGACATCTGTGTACTGAAAGGCATGACTCATCAGCAGAGTACACTGTGCAAACAGGCACCCCCCTCCAGCCCTGACCTGAGTGGGAAGAGGCTCTGGAGTTAGGGCTGTAGATGGAAGCAAGACCCACATCCACTCATGCAAACAAGGGGTTAACAGCTCATCATATCCCCCTCCAATAAAGCCACTTCTGATAAAGGCAGAACAATGCATCCTTAGAAATTAAAAGTTACCAAAACAAGTCGATTTCAAATCCTGCATCATGGTGCAAACAGCTTTTTTAAAAGACAAATTTATAAATCAGAAAATGTTCAGCTGACCATTTGTAAAAGGAAAAACCCTTGAAGATGCTCAGTGCTCCTGTGTCACTAGGGAAGGGGCCGTGATGTAAAAAGTACTTCTGTTTATTGCATTAGCATCCATTTTCATTAATACCCAAGATGGTATCATTTCACACATTAGAAAGAAATTGCCAAAAACACGCTTTCAAAGATGTATCAATTGATCAGAAAGTGCTGATGAGACGAATCAACTTATGCAGACCAAGGAGAAATATGTTCATAATCCCCTCGCAGCTGGAAGAGACTGAGTACACAGCAGCTTGAAAACAGCCGTAGCAAAGCCCTTGGGTTTTTTATGGTAACGCTTAACACTCCTACACCACTGCCATCTGCTGGCAAACAGGAGAGTATAGGTTTCAGTCTAAAATAAATAAACAAATAAATAATTAGTAGTGCTTTTAACCATGAAGTGCTAAGGCTGGAAGTAACGCATTTGCAAGGTCCAGGGCTGCAGCAAGGCACCTGTCTTCAACTTACCACTGGAGACACTACAAACTTGGAAAGCACAGTGCCTTCTGCCAGCAGCATTGGTAGCATTAATTAATATTATTGCTTCCTTTTTGAAAGTATTCTCCTTCCTACAAGAAAAATCTTAAATGTTTCTTTATTAAAGACAATGAAACAGTTCCCATTGACTATGGTGGGAGCTAGAGGAGATATTTAAAAAACACTGACCTGTTGGATAATACTTTTTTTAAAATGGTTAATCTATGCAATCAAAACAGGAAACAAAAAAGAAAGTGCAATGCAAAGTTGATACACCATAACATTTTATTCCTCTGGTTAGTCAGATTATGTTTTGTATGAAATCCAGAGGAGTCTTTGGTGACAGGCACAGCAACACATGACACAAACCGCAACAAACCTTCCTGCTAACCTTTTGAGTGCCAAAGTGCCACATAATCTTCCTCAAAAATACCTTACTGTGCAGGCACTTTTTTATTTTCCCTGGCCAAAGGGGTGAGTCAGTTGATCAATACAAATTGGAACACCGACAGTGAGCTTTCCTGTGCATTTCTTTTGGATTAACTGATTAGAAGGAAAAACAGTTCTGAAAATTCAAGTATCGGCCCCCAAAATGGAGCATCTTTCACAGCTCTAGAACAGGTTAAATTTTTTCAATTAAAAATTAAATTTCAGATAGCATAAAATAATAATAGCAGTAACAGCAAACAGTTTGTTGCCAACTCAGTAATGTTCTTTTAGGAAAGAACATAGATTTTGTGATTTCATGAGTCTTCAGAATTTTTCAATAGAACAAGATCATGCTTTAGGGAACAAACAAGAAGAAAATATTTGTTCTATAATCATTACTTTGTAAACTACAACTCTATACACTTTAATCTACAAATTGACACATCTACATTATTCATGTTATGACAAGATCTAGGACACTTGGTCATGGAGCATAAATCCTTCCAGCAGTAGGATAATATAAAAACCTACAAAGTTTCTCAGATAACAGAAGAAGAAATACAATGAAGTCACAAATAGAGGTTTTCACCCATCAGTTGGTCAGGGAATCATCCTTGCAGCAATAACAAGAAGTTTCTCCAAGCTGCCTATGTGACTCACATCACATGAGGCAAGTTGCCCTCATGCCTTGCCATGGACAGTAGGCACTACTTATGGATGACTCCTTTAAAACAGGCAGCTGTATAAAAGCCAGCTGAACCTCTCACCTCATGGTGAGGGAAGTACCAAGAGTTGAGCTGCCTCTGGTCAGCATCAGCTTTTCTGGTCACATCACTTAACAATCCTTTATAAAGGCAGAGAGAAAATGAAGATTTTTGAAGGAGATTATTGAGATAAAATGGTACCATGAAAAGAGAACTACAGTATTTATATGAAAATTAAAAGATAGAAAAAAGTTGGCATTTTCGATTACTTCAGAGGAAGAAGTTGGCATAGTCACAGTGGAAGAAATGATGGGTAGGCTGGGAAGGAACTGTGAAATGAAGTTTATGTGCAATGTGCCAAAGAAGTGATAAAGTCTGAGCAATGGCTTGAGGGAAAAAAGAACGTTGACAAAGTTGAAAACTTTGTCCTGCACAGTTGACTAGAGTAAGGTTGCAATTCCCATGCCAAGATAGATTATAAAATAAATGACATAGAAAATTAGGAAAAAACCATTAGCTGTGCAATTGGATTGGAAATACCAGAAAAAATCTGCAACAATTGGCTGTCACATGCAAGAGCAGCAAAGACAAACAGAAAGGACAGTTTGTTTTCTTTTTATATATTATACATATCCTTTTATGTATATATGTGTGCATATATGAAATAAAACTTTTGTGTTTATATAAATACAAAGGATATAAATATAGACCCTTTTGGGACTTCAGTTAATGATTGGCCATTCACGAAAAGATATCACGAGGATGGGGCACTGAGGGTGGGGGATGAGAAGAAGGTAATTTGACCACAGAGAGTAAGTTTGCAAGTATAGAAATAATACCAATCTCTAAAAAATACAACTCAACTATGAAATTAATCATTAATAGCAACAACAACAAAAAACTACACCCCCCCCAAAAAAAAAAGAAAAAAAAAAGAAACAGAGCAATAAAAGCTGAAACCCATCTGTATTTCCAAATACATGAAGTCAAGGTCAGTATTATCATTGCTAAGACATAGAAATTATCAGGAGTTCATGAGAATCGATTGTGGGGAGTACAAGGGAAAGAAGCAGGGTAAGAAATGGCCTAGCACAGAATTGGAACATAAAGTGACAGTAGATAAGACTTCCAATGATCTTGGAGAAGCAAAAGTGAGGAGGGGAGGGGAAAACCCAGGAGCCAAAATCAACAGTAGTAGATCAACAGCTGGAGAATAAGCAAGAGAAACAAAGCATAAAGCCAATGTAGAGTGGGTATTTGATGCCAAAATAAATCTGAAGTATTAATTCACATTCAAATCAGAGGAAAGCATACCTATGGCTTAGTTTTTTGACCTATGACCTAGGCAGTCTCAAGAGATGAAGCCTTCTCTTTGCCCAGGAATCCAGCTTCCACCATAAAATATTAAAGCATGTGTGTTACGGAACATAACAAGATAAATGGAGCATCATAGAGAAATAAACAAGCAATATGGCATCGAGTACAGATCTTGCAAATGAGAGAGGAAAAACATCAGCATTTTCATTCAGTTTGGATTTGGAATCTATCCTGAATTTGAATTAAGTGTGAACATCAAACATGAGTGTAGTTAATTATTTAAAGATATGCTTTGGGGGAAAGCCTTGTTTTTCTGCTTTTTTTGTGACTAACTTTTAATCTTTAAATTTTCTTTTTTATTACACTTTGTTGAATAATATTTTAAGCAGTGCATCCTCTGAAGTTCCCATGAGCTCTAATTTGAGTGTGGTAAATAACATGCTTTGGATCTCACAAATAATCTTCCATATTCCAAATATTATAAACTTGAAAGTGCTGGAATACTTTTCCTCCCCTTCTTTTGTGCGGTTTCTTTTTCTTCTTACAACTTTGGGGGACTTCTTTGGTTGTAATGGAAAATACTGTATCTCACTTGTTGTCCACTCGAGCCCCTAAGCTCTATACTTAATAGAACAAGTACAAAACTATACCCTGTATTTTGAAAATGTAATAAACACTACAAAGCCTTATCTAGATTAAGTATATTTTTCTCTAATTCCCTTATCAGCATCAGAACAAGTATGAACTATTGGTTTATCATTTATTTCTAACTTTTCATTCAGAGGGATTAGCTCACTCCTCAAACTGTGTATTGTCATTCTCATTTAGGAAGCAGCTAATCTAAGGCCTAAGACAGTGAAGTAATAATGTCATGAAAAATCTAATGTACAAACTGCATCTCACAACACTTCAGCTTCTCCTCTGTCCATTGGAGTACATAGCCTGATATTTAATGCAATGTAATTCACTGCAGATCTTCTATCCCACTTTTCAAGAAGCTGTGCTTTACTATTCTAGCAAAAGGTCTCTGGATCAAGTATTTAGAAAACAGCCATCCTGGTTGTGTATCATCTGTATTCTTTTTCAAGTAAGTAATATGAGATATCTATTGCAACAAGTATAACAGCAGTAAGTAACATCAGATGCATGATAAACTCTTCAATAATAACCAGTTTAGATCTATTATTTGCAGTTAATCAGAGAAAGAAAACACATTTCTGAAGGTAAAAGTATCATATTGTGCTTGGCCAATGGAAAACCTTCTTAGACGAGAACTTCATCCCTACACATTGTTTAATATCTACAAATGGTCATAAAATTATCCAGTTAAAAAAAACAAACATAATTCTTTGAAGAGAGAATGAATAAAATAAATACAAAGTTGGTTACAAGCAAATATTTCAATACTGAACTAACAGTACACTCTGGGAGAAGTAAACAGATCCTAAGCATGCAACTGCAACTGAGGTAAAATTCAGCCTCCTTTAATAACATTGAAGTTGAAGGATATAAAAGATTACATGGCCTGAGAAATTTAGTTGCAGGCATCAGCAACCTTCAATATCACTGGCACAGAGGAGATCTCAGCCTTTCTGAGAAGCAACACAGGTCTCCAGGCGTCAGTGTCTTCATTGAGCCAGATACAGCTCAACATCCACAATCAGTGACCACAGTTTACAGACCGCAGACTACTTCTATAAGGGACTATACTCTGGAGTTGACTCATAATTCTATGCATAACACCAAACAACATTATTCTGAAGACAGCCACAAGTTGGTTTTCCTGGGTGCTTGTTTGGTTGCCTTGTCTTTTTAATGCTTTGCTAATAAGCAGTTAAGTTGTCAGAGTTCATAAAGTGACTTCAACCTCATGATCTCATGAGGGTACATCTGCCCACAGGAATAAAAGTGCCAACAAGATAAGTTGCTTGTCTCTGGGCCCCAGTGGCAGAGTACAGCTATGAAGGTCAGACATTACATTTGCAAGAAGTGACAGAGTTTCAGCGTTAACTTCATAATTTTAGTGGCTGTAACTGAGAACTATCTAGACATGTGAATGGCAATAAGGAAGGACAACTACATATGGGAAGATGAAGGTCGTTGTAGCATATAATACTGTGTTGTCATGACAGCTGGAACTTAAGGAGGTCACCCTGTCTCCAAAAAAAAAAAAAAAAATTTTAAAAAAGAAACTGCAAGGGACAGATGGGTCAGAGGNACATATGGGAAGATGAAGGTCGTTGTAGCATATAATACCGTGTTGTCATGACAGCTGGAACTTAAGAAGGTCACCCTGTCTCCAAAAAAAAAAAAAATCTTAAGAAAGTAACTGCAATGGACAGATGTGTCAGAGTGCCCCAGCTTCTATTTGATGCTGTGTCTAGGAATTAAGAATGTCATTATTAGTTTGCAGAAAAGAATGATAATCAACAAAACTACTGAGGTAAAAGAAAGGTTAATTCTACTGTATACTGGAAACCTGTTTATTAACCTAACAGTTGTTAAAAATAGTAATCCAAATTCCTCAACTTTTTTCTCCTCCTCATTTTCTATTTCTTTTTTAACTAACATGTTTAAATTAATTGCAAGTTTATATAACCTCAGGTTATTAGATTTTTGCATTTTAGGCTCATGAGTTGTTTCAAATGAACTGTTAAAACTCATGAACAAGGAATGATGGTCATAATTCTTCTAAAGGAAAGACAGTAACATGGGCAACCTTCCACCAGCAAATGGATAATCTGAATGAATGAGTAGGAGCAAGAAAGAAAAAACCATAAGGATTGTGTGAAGGTTGTTTTAGTTGCAAGGACTCCCTCATGCCATAAACATACATTAAAATAGGATTTAAAAACTTCTTTTACAAACCTCATTTTATTAACAATAGAAAATTTTCAAAATAAAACCACCAAGGAGATTAGGAATATCTGTAATGACTCATAAAAGGTCTCAGTGACCTTCTGGAAAAATACAATATACTTCTGAAATGACACTTTAAGTAAAACACTGATAATCTCAATTGAAGAATTAGCTGGTATAACAGGATTTGAAATGTAATTACTATACATAATGAAAAGTTTAATTTTGATTCAAACAGGGTCTTAAACTGCAGTTAAAAAAATTACTATTTCTTTAACCTAAAAACTAACATCCCCAGACTTTGCATATCCATTTGAATGAACGACAATGGAAAATCTGTTAAGGCAGATAAATTGCTGCTATTAGATTTCAGAAAGGGTGGTCTTTAAAAAGCAGAGAAGCTTACTATTCCTTCCTTGCTGACCAATGCAAAATCTCATCAAATTACAGCATGGAAATTATTGAATTAGAAAAATGAAGAGACTACTCATTCTGTTCAGCTCTAAATTTTGATAAACCTAAGTCTCAAGATATCAGATATTAATTCAATCTTTTAGAAAATTCAAAAACAAGTCCATGTTCTGATGTTTCGATTTCACAGGAAATACCCATATCCAGGGAAAACATAAGATTGTGCTTTTATTTTTATGTCAGTGTGGGTAGTACTATAAGTACTACCCTATAAATGCCCAGAATCTTGCTTTTAATTGCTGTGTGTTTTCTTTACAGAGCTCTATGTGTACAGATTTCTTCCTGGAAGCATCATTTTGTTGTTTAGACCAAGTACTAATAGATTCATCAAAACAAGAAGGATTTCTATCATTTCTGTTTAAAGAAAACAATAATCTCTTTTGTGGGTACAGAAATATTGCAGGATCATACCTAACAGTACACATCTCATTAATTGTATTGAAAACCTGTTGGCAAGTATGAATTTCTTCCCTTCCCTAGTGATTTGTTAACACAGATGTCAGAGCAAGACTTCTGTTTATGTTGACACATGACTATTGTCTACTTTAGAATATTTTTACTTAACAATTTCTGAAGTTAATTTAGATACACTCAATACAACAGATATTACAACATACAGTATCACATTTGGGCTTCTCAGCTGAGACATATCAGACATCAACATCAAACTAAGCACTCAGCTTCTATATGCAGCTCTTTTGCAAAGGAGACTGTCAGTCCTACCAGTTCCATACGACATTGACTTTTTTATTCACTTTTCTCGTGTCCAGGCTGCCACCACCCCAACCAGATACATGTGTTCTGTAGTTATGTCACTTATCATTTCCAATGAAAACATTTTGGTTTCTTCCTCCTTGCCTTATATTAATCCTTTGATTCATGCTATATTCAGAAATTGGTTGTTCTCCTTCCAAATACAAAACTATACAGCTAACCCCACAGACAAACCCACGATCTCGTGGCTACCCATTTAACAGTTGGTAGAAATCACTCCTGGGTGATCTGGAAAAGTCTCAGATTCCCAGCATAAGAGTACCTGATGTTCCCTTCATCCCTCTTGATATTTTCCTATTATTCCGAACAAGTTTATAACATAAATTCTGAACTGAATTTATCCTCAAGCCACAAGGACTTAATTTACTACTCTTTTGAGCAGCAATTTACTCCATGATTAATGAAACCCAAAGCTTACAGAGGATGCAGACCATCTCTACAAAATAAACCTAATTACAGGCTTATTTTATTATTACAGACTATCTTCTTGCAGATTTTTACCTCAATTAGCAGCAACCAAACAAGTTAACCTTATCCCTACTAGGGAGGAAATTTGATGCACTTGAGAAACCGGCATAAGCAGGACCCTGGCTGCCCAGATGCAGATGCAACACATCACAACACCACAGAGGCACAGATTGATCTCAGAGCAACCCAGACACAGGAACTTTCTAAGAAAAACCAGAGACCAGAATGCAGAGGATTAAGACAACACAAATATTACTTAAAAATTCTCCTCTTTTCTCACCACCTCTGTGCAGCAGCTCATACCTCATATCATCTACTGCAAAAGGGCTTTTCATGAATCTGGAAATTGCAAACAACAGATTTGATTTTATAATGCACTTCTAAAAGCTCTCATTATGTATAAACCCTTTGGCAGCTTAGTTTGTCACCTAATTTTCTATGTTTCAAGACTACTCTCAGCACCAACATACAGGGAGGTGGCCATTGCATAGAAGTGAGAGGGTCAGCAAATCTGTCCCTCTTCATGATACATTTAGCTCTACAGGTGGTATAGGAGCAGCAATGCTTGAAATGCATCATAAAAACATATCAAGCAGTCTGGCTGCAGTTAGGGCTTCCAGGATGTCAATGAAGTCTCACTTCAATACACATGTAGTCTCTGGACTCCCATTTTTGTTTGTGTATATGAGAGTCTGGATTTGCTAAACTGAGAACATAGGCTTTGGTCCCAAGCATTTTTGTCTTCAGCTAAATCTCTTTGTGCAGATGCCTAACAACCTCCAGTTAAACCTTTTATTATTAAAAAAAAAAAACTTAATAAAGTGCACTGAGCTCCAACAGATCTATACAGAATTCTGTGCACCAAAACAATGACTATGACCATCGCTTAAACAACTTAGAAGTTTCCCTTCTTCACATCCAAAACTGAAAACCTTCAGTTCCCTTTGATAACAAGATGAATCTGCATGCTCTCTGGACACACAGGCAAATGATTAAAAAAGAGACATGTGTTGAGGTTAATTCCAACATCTGTATTTGTCAGAAAATATTCAGTGGCTCTAGAAGGTGTACCAGAATAATTACCAAGAAAAGCATGAAATTAAAATCTCCCCTCAAAGACACAAGGAGTGTTCAAACATTGAATCAGGATTGCATCTCAGATGTTTTCACAAAACAAACAATTCCCCCACCTGTGAACCGAACATTCAGGATGTAGGTAAATGTGAGTCATCATTAAGAGTATACCTGAAACCTTTATTACTGCTGTCCAAAACTAGATAATGGGTATTGGATAATAGAGTCTGGGTGTAAACTCAATGCAGTAAGCATGCTAAACACTGGTGCTAATGCAAACATTATCACCTAGCTCTAGTTTACAGCAACTATACTGCCTGGAGTAAAATCTCAACTGGGATTGATCTGCTGTAGGCAGCTAACTTAATCTTCCCACCTCCACTTTCTCCTCCCACACCACAGTTTATGCCACACCGTTTGATTCAGAGACCACATGCCTCAGTGTTTTTGGGGACAGAGTGTAGGACTATGAGCTATCACTTTTTTGTTGTGGTTTCTAGCAAGTAACAGGAAGAGTCAATCATAAGAATTTAAAACTCCTTTTTCTTCTTAGCCGATTGCTGCAGTCTATCTGTTAACAAGACTTTTGAAAATATGGAAACACATTTTGTGCTCACATAGCTTGTTTTTAGGAACTTCTGTTAACATTCTTGCAAAGCCCACACAGCTTCAGGCACTGTGCAAACATATGGGAATATACAGACTGAAGTAAACACAAAACAGTAGAAAGAAATATTAGTAGCTGTAAAAAATGAGGCAAGTAATAAATGCAGGTTAAAAACCCCACAGATTTATAGTACAGATTTTAATAAACAATACTGCATAGTCTAGTGGAGACTTCATTCATTTGACACATTAATGCCATTGCTTGGTGCACAAAGTTTTGTCCCCAGAATTTATTTAGGAAGCTGACAAGAATTTCATACAATCAACTATTTGGAGCATCTCAATACCTCAAGTGACACTAGTGTAAAAGGTATTGAACCAACATGGACTTTTTTCCTCCCAAATTCTAATTCAGTTAAATGTGGAGGGGAAAAGTACTCTATAACTTGAAGTCCCAGGTTTTTCCTGCAAACGAGAGAGCCAACCAAATCTCAATGGCTCCCTCTGCTGTCATGTCTTGGAAGTTCCATTGTATTTGTAATTTTTTTTTAAAGTTTTTCCCTTCCCCAGTAAGCCAATATCTGGTATTTTCACACATCATACAGTGAGTCAGCTCTAAAGAGTCAAAGACATCTTTATCCAAAAGCAAATTCCTCAAAGTGCAATATAATGCCAGCTTATCAAGGCTGGAACAGTAGCATCCCTTCATGTTTGCATGAAGCTACACATAGTATCATGGAAAAGTGTTTATGAGTAGTTTATCATCTTTGCCATCAGCTTTGGAGTCGAGCTTGATTCAACTGCAGAGATAGGGATTTGACTCTACCAAAGCCAGACTACTTTGCATGAAGCAACTGTATCTATAACAAAAAATTTCAGAGCCATGGGAACCGTCCTAGAGACAGAACATGTTTCTCCTAAAAGAAAATAGGCTCCACAACCCATTAACCAAGCTGGAGAGCTGTACTGCCTCTGGCAAGCATTTCACATTGCATTTTGCCAGGCCCAAGAGACAGGTAATGGACATCACCTGGCACAGTGAGTAGCAAAGCAGCAATATCAGGGTGTCTTGCCACACAGCTGACAATGACTTGCCTGGGCCTTGGCATCCCGGTAGGAAGCTTAGCAACAAGTACTCCATTGGAGATCTAACTCCAAGCTGCAGAAGCCAACAGGTCCCTCAAAAGACTTCAGTATCTGCCTTTAAAGAATAAAGAAGTCTGGAAGATGTAATTTATTCCAAGCAATGTACAAAATGGGAAGATAATAAAAATCTCCAGTGCTCGGCACATAGGTGTAAGTTTGAGAGGAAAGTAAAATACTTCAGGACCTCACTTTATAGACAGTCTGTGAAAACCACCTCCCAGCCACATGGTGTGTGGGGGGAGGCAGTTAAAGAGGGTCATCCCCACCTGTGGTTCTCCCCCTCTTTGGCCGCCCAGCAGAGGCACACACTGCCAAGTGACATAGTTCCTCAGTGCCCTCAAATGTAGATTTTGTGCCTGAGGTTAATGGAATGACAGCAGAGAATATTTCCACAGTCACAGAATTTTTCCTCAATTGCTTCTCTCTTCCTTCCGCTTGGAACCTGATACCTCCCAAACTGGGAGCTATATTTATCCCTCACACACTGCAGTGTTTGATGGTCTCATCATTCTAAATTAAGCAGCTTCTGTCATGCCCAGGACCAGCTGTAACCCTTCTCTTCTGGGTCTCCACATCAGAGTTCTTGGTGCATTTGTGGTGCCCTGTCTAAACCAAACAGGTGTACACACTTAAATAGCCAGCGGTCACCTCATTCATCTGGCAGTGAAAATTGAGATTGTTGGATGTTCCACACTGTGCTTCTCTACCTTTCATTCAGTATGCATTCAAACTGGTGAAAGACAGTCTCTCTCTCCTCAAACTACCAAAGTATCGAACAAGTACAGCTTAATTTTGCCTAAGATTATACTCGCTTCATCTATCCCAATCACCTTCCTCCAGAAAACATGGTAAAAACCATCACATTTCCGCTCTTTCCATACCTTTGCCAGAGCAAATCCATCCTCTAGATTTCAGCTGCTGTTTTCTTTTTGCTTTTTCCCCTGTATGTTTTTATCATGGTGGTAGGCTAATTCAACTACAGGAAGCAAGTCTTTTATTTTTCGTAAGGAGATACAAACACTGACAGGTAGATATGATATACAAGTATCAATGACAAAAGCTAACCAGAATATCCAACACACATTAAAGCATGATTCCTTTTAAGGAACCTTGTGCTATCAAATAGACAGTTATAACAGAGAACTGTATATTAAATATCCTCCAAATTAAATTTTTTGCACTCATGTTTGTAAGAAGCTGCATCTTTCTTTCCTCAAGTTCAGCCCAATTGCTGCATTCTTTCTGGTTTACTGGCATTATGGTATTACTTTCCTGACTGGCAGGCTTGGAAGGAGTAATTTTCATACAAGAATTGCTGATATTACAGAGCCACAAAAAAAACACCTGGCACACTTAGACCTGCCACTTCGAGATATCTGATGCTGGAAATCATGGGGGTAGAAGAGGAATACAATTAGTTAATGTGAGCAGTGAGCAAGCTCATTTTCTGTGTTTTTTTAGACAGAAGAGAGAACACAGCTTCCCAAAGCTCCTCTTGCATCTATTCCAGACTCTGCCTACAGAGCTGGAATAATTATCTTGACTTGGGATCAACTAAGTGTCAGAAAGCCTGAAATGAAAGAAGTTTGTGAAACTTATCTTAACAGTACTTGCATGCTCAATTAATTTATTCTCTAACCTCTGCTAGGTCAAGGAGAGCCATTACTGACATGAAACCAAGGCATGAAGATTAAAGGATGTTTGCGGTTCCACAAGTCTGAGGCACCAAACTCCTGTCCCTTTCTTCTCTGTAATGCTGTTGATCTGTGAATTAATAAGGCAAATCTTCTCATTTCACCCCACTGCAGATGCACCTGTTGTATCAGATGTCTTTTTGTTTGCTTACCTGGTGGATTTGAACTGAACTCCCCAGATGTGATCCAGCTGTGAGACAGAAGCCTGCAGCAGTCTAGGGGTGCTGCTGAATGGGTTAAGTCTGGTTGAGAGCAATCCAAGTAGCAAAGCTAAGCCCAGAGCTGTGCTGCAGAAGTAGGCACACAGGCAGCAGAGGTGCATAAAAACCATTGATGAGCACTTACACAGATAACAATGACTGCAGTGTATAAAATTGACTTTTTCCATCCTCGCTGTCACTCTTTCACAAATAATAAACTCACTTAAAGACATCTTTATACCAGCATTAACATAACCTAAGCTGTGTAAATCACACTACATCTGAAACTCAATTTCTTACAAAAGGGCTCTACCTCTGTAAAGAAGGCCGAATACTCACGTTAATATCCGTAGAATATAAGAAGGAATATCCAGCAGCATCTCACCCCTACTCTGAGAACAGAAGTTCCTAGAAGGAAAGCCTGGATTCCTAAGCACCTCTTCTTTATTTCAGAAAGTATTTTCTCAAGTAATTACATTTCAGCTAAAAGCAAAGGATCAAACTTTCACCTGTGAATTCCCACAGGCCCCAACATAAGCAGGAGGGAAGAAATCAATAGGCAAGAACAAACGCAAACCAGTAACCAACCAAACATCGAGTACATTTTGTCTTTGTACAGGGACAGAAGCACTTGATTCAGTGGGAGTGCAGAACCTGCCCCCATCTAATTCCTATATTTAGTTCTCCTGTAGGTTGCTTTAGAATGTTTCCTCTGGAATACCAAACACACATAAAGATGGAAACTTTGACCAAATGCACTCCAAGGTAGCTAACTGCTAGAGGTCTGAGGTATTTTTCCAGGGGAAAACAGTGTGAAAAGTCTGTGGGTAGCCCTTCTGGACACACATAGTAACAGAAACTTCCCACCCACGTTTCTGTCATGTGCAGTACAGACTTAATTTTGCAAAGTACGATTTTGCTTGTAGAATAACATTCTATTTATCATCTTGATAATTTTTCATATCTGGTTAAAGTTTCTTTTTAACAGAGAGAATCCATGCTTAACTTTGCCCTTGAGTCCTAAACGGACTTTTTTGTCCCTGGCTGTTAAGTGAGTCAGATTGCTAATGCAGATGAGGTAACAATCTTTAAAAAACAATGTTTTGCGACAGAATTTTTCTTTACTTTAAAGGTTTTCTGCATCTATTTAAGTTGCAGTGAGCTATTTATGTAATCTAAAAGTCATAAAGCAACTTAAATAATTCAACAAAGTAAAAATCCAGAAAGGGTTTTGATTTAGAAAGTCTCTGCTAGCTGGAGGCTAGGTGAGCATACCAGAGGCATCTTCTGCTTTCCTTGCTCTTACACTGCTCTTCTACTGTTCACGATTGCTTGTGGTCAGAGGCAGGATATCAGATGAGCCAGATTTTTGGTCTAACTGGCATATCCATTCTTATTGATTGTAAAAAATGTGCAAAAAGGGCTGAGCTTAAGTTTCAAAATATGTTTGTAACAAACTTCCTGAACTTGTTAAAACTTATGACTGCAGTATCTTCATACTTTCTGGAACTCAGTTCAGGCAAAAAAATAAAATTCAGATTTATTTACATGTTTTTTGTATTTATTTTTAGAATCTTTTTTGAGCACAATGTTATGAATACTAAGCCAAAAGAAAGTGTTTAAAGTAATTTGACTCAAAGAATCGTGAAAAAAATGAACATTGTGCAATTTAATACATCTGTTTTGCATCCAACATTTTGGTGCATTTCTTTAGTTAGTGGGATAAAAAGACTCCTACACAGGCTTTTTTTTGTGTGTTTACATTACTGCAAGATTTCAACTTGATCTGTATTGCGTATTAGTCTTCATAACATTACTGACCAAGGCCCCATCATAAGTCTGTGACACTTTGTGATTAAAAAGAACATGGCCCCAAAACTTTCTGCAATATCAGAACATTCCATACAGATTGTAAGGAGACGTACAAAATTGGATCCAAATGAGCCGATGAGCCTTTTATTGTTAGTGATGTGAACTAGATGAGAGGGGAAGGCTCAAACTGTTTTAAATCTCTCCTGAAAAATTTCACAGATTTCACATTCAGAGGTATAGTCTCCCTTCAGATTCAGCATTTCTTGTCTTTGAAAAGCTTCACAGAGCTCATCCTTTTTTAAATCTTGTTAGCAGATTAGTGGGTAAATCACTTACCAACCTGGATGTTTCCCTCAGCTTCCTTCCTCAGGCAGATGTGATTCAAGGTCAAGCTCTTACCTTTGTGTGGGAAGTTGCAACAACCAGAGAACAACAGCCATCCTGGGAGTAGGCTCCCATACTTCCAACTCTTCCCTCCTACCAGCATGATGAAATACCTGTGCTATAGTTCCTTTCTCACAGATGAAACTTTAGACTAAGAAAATTCTCAATTAATATCAAAAAATTTATTTCAAGATCCCTTTCCATCCCTTCTACACCTTCTCTATCCTTGGTTTTCTGTGCCTCCCCCACTAACTCCTTTTCAGTCCCCAATACTCGTCTACCTTCATGGTCCTTTCCATAGCTTTTCCATGTATCCCACCACTATTGACTTTTACTTCACCCTTTTCCCACTACACAGACCCACAAATAAAAAGTATTTGCTGCCAGTACATTCTTCCTTCAAATATCCCATTTCCTCAGTCTGTCTTCATTAGAAGCTTTCAAGTCCAGGGACATCCATCTGTGAAGAGTCTAGTGCAAGTGTCTCACCCTTTGTGTGTCCTCCAACTCTCCTGTAGAAAATGTGATTTATTATAATAGGAATTACATTATCGGTTAAATATAGATGAGTTTATGCCAGCTGATGGTTGACTAGATATAAATGTAAGAATTACTGCATTACATTTGTGCATTGTAGTTGCAGATCAGTTTGTCTAAAAATACAAAGAGGAGAAATTTGTGTATACCAACATTTGCAGAAATAAACATTTAAAATAACACATTCAAGATTATCTTTTACTTGTCAAATGAGTAATAATTCCTCTTTCTCCAGCAATATTTTGATGCCAGAATTCAAGAAAAATTAGCTAGCTTATTTAAATAAATCTTATCACACCGAATGACTTGTAAGCACAGCAGAGGATGTAGGTTCTGTGCACCTCATCACACCATTATCCTACTGCTTCATTAAATCTTTAATTGCCAATCTGTACGCGGAGGATGTTTTCTTCTCCATTGCTTAGGAAAGGAAAACACTCTGCAGCAGGCATGGTCTCACCTGGGGTCTCTAGTAAGTCTGTTGTCTCAGCAGTACCTTAACTTTTGAGAGCAATTATAGAAACCAGCAACTCATTTGATCAGAGATCTGACATGGACATAACCTGTTTCAAGTCTCTTTTCACAGGCTTATCTTGAAAAGTGAGCTGCATTATCGTCCTGGGTCTGCAAGACAGCAGTGCCTCAGTGCACTCTCTGCACACTCCTCCCTGGGCTAGTAGCTTGCCTCCAAGCTCATGAATTTCACAACTAATTGTGCAATTGTGTGCATTACATCAACTGCACTGTTGGTAGGTCTTTCTGGGGGATTTGAAGATGGAGAAGGACGCAAGGAGAAGCACCTCCCAACTTTAAAAATAAAATAAAATTTGGAACTTTGTTGATCTTAAACCTACAGTTCTGGCAATTATTAAGAACAAAAAGCTGGGGTTTTTTTCAGTAGGGAGACATTCGAACTGCTTCAATTACTTCAACAAGCAAGCAAAAATACCCCAAAACCTAAGACAAACTTAGCTCCATACTGAACCAGCGTACAAATGCATAGCAAAACAGTACATCTGGGCAGCATTTCCTCCATTTCCTCTTACCTTAGGCTTTGCTGGTGCATTTGCTCCCTGCAGTTGGAAACACCACACAATTCAATCTGTTTCTTATTTTCTTGAAAGACTTCCCATTATCCCTCCCACTTGTTTCAACAAAATAAACCAAGAGCTCATTTTTCTTTTATGTGCCCTAGGTACAATTAACTAAATTGCAAGGAATGGGGAGAAAAACATGAAAAGAAGAGAGAAAGTCAAGGTGTTCTTTCAAGTGAATTTTCTGTTGCACAGAAAGCAGGCAGGTTCACAGAATGAGATTTAAGTTTGTCAGTCACAATCTCTTAGAAAGAAAGAGAGACACTGAGACACTCCATCACCATGTAATTCTGTGGAAAAGCTGTGTTTAACAAACTTTTTCAGTCCACCTATGAAGACTTGAACACCATTGAGACAATTTGGCACAGATAAAACTAACTAGAACTCGCAAGAAAGTTAAGCAGTGAAGTGTTCAAAACACAGCTTGCATGGGAAGACTTCAGTATGTTTTTAATCAGTATGAGAATAAAAATGATGCAACTCATCAGTGCAGTCTGCTCCAAAGAGTGTTATTCTCATAAATAAACTAGTAACTACATAACTTCTTCAGATAAGTAACATTAAGTAAGAAAAGAGAAACCACTGAACTCGAGATCAGCTGAGTAAGTCTAGTGAACAGCAACAATGACCTGGAGCAAGGGAACAGCTGACACACTGAACACAACGAACCTTCAAAGCCTTGCAAAATCTACTGCTTATTTCAAAAGAGGGTGAAACAGGGAACCTTTTACTGGAAAGCAAGTTAACTCTAAGACTGCAAACTGATGTAAGGTCAAGAGTAAATCATAACGTTAAGTGAAAAGCAGAAGAAATATATGACATAAATGGTGAAAAAAAACCAAAACACCAATCCCATGCAGACCAAATTAGGAGTTCAACTAGACTATGTGAACGTACTGAATGTTAATATTTTGGTCAAAAGATTCTTCCAGTGTCTGACAAGCTACACTGAAATACAAGTGAAGACCCAACCTCACAACACTCTCTTGGCTGTTTAACATCCTTTCTCTCATACAGTTGTAAGTTCTCTTCAGTGTTCCAGCATTTCATCTACTTCCCAGGTCAAGTATTCCTGTCTCCACCTTTCCCTTTAAGTTTTCAAAAAAAATCATCAATACTCACTAGCAACCCAAAGAGCAGATAATGATAGTTATTTATTAACATTTAAAATAAGCATAAATTTCAGTAACTAAAAAAATTCTCTGAATTGTTTTGCATGTGGTATTCTTGAAATTAAAGAAGATCAATACAACTGAAAGACCAAGCATTATTATCAAATATGAAGTTGAATGGAATACAGATCAAGTTAATAGCAATTACATTACATTAACTTGAAGAAATTAAATACAGTTTTACACATTTTCTGATGAAGCACCACACCTCACAAGACCCAGTAAAGCATCTCATGAGAACTAAGCTGCAAACCAGTTAAGCAGCTAAAAACAAATTGGCAGCCAATTTAAAAGAAAAAAAAAATAAAATTAAGAATTTAGTAGCAATGTTTTCCAGGTAACTAGCAGAAGAGGGATAGATACAACATCCAATGTATTCCAGTCGTACATCACAAACATCTGAATTTTAATCAATTTAACAATTCTTTATTCCAGGAAAAATATTTAAGTCCTTTCATCCTCTATTTTACAAAGCTGCTAATCCAAACTGATGCAAATACTGGTAAGATTCTTGGGTAATATTGAGCAGCAGCTACATATATTAATGCTTGCAAAATAAAATTTCAGCTTTTTTTTCCTTAACAGTAGATATACAATTACAGTAGATAATGAATGATCCACAACCTTTAATCTCACCCCTTTGCTGAAATGTAATAGCTTAGCTCCAACTAAAGCTAAGCCTCTATTTAGCTTGCTCAAATGCTTAGTTTAGAAATTTTTATTCCTGGACTAAGCATAAAGCCAGGATTTCTTTTTTTAACATCTGAGGTTCTTTCAGATGTTTGCAGAACAGGAAAGAAAGGATGCATAAATTCAGATTTCAAGATTAAAGTGTAATGCTTCGCATAAGAGGGCACAAATCAAGACAGCTTGTTCATTTGACAGTCCATAAGCTCAACTTAAAAAACAGTCATCAATCTAGAGCATCTTGTTTCATTTTACATGAATATCCACTTCATTCTCAAGATGCACATAAATTGTGCAGGCAGATAAAAAGTTATGGTATCTCTGAGTGGATGAAATTCAAAGCAACAACAAAAAAAATTAAGTTTCTCAAGTGTTACAAACTAATTTTACAGGCAAAGGAAGTTAATTCAGTATTAAGATGACAAGTGCAAATGCACATGGGATATGCAAATGGCTTATAAACTCTCACTGTTAACACTTTGGTTATCACCACCAATAAACTTCAGAAGAACACTTAAAGTGGACCCTTGTATTTTAATTACTGTATGCCTTTGGAAATTCCAATGAAATACTGTCCATTTCCACCTTCTGAATGAAAATGCTGAAGAGTTAACTTTCAAAAATGGTATACACCACATGGGAGACTGAATTCATCCAGTTATAAAGCAATATTTCTCTATTTACATTGTGGCAAACAAGTTAAGACAGACTGAGACAAGCCAAACTCAGATTTCCTCTTTCCAGAGAAGGAAATAAGGGAAGTCGGGAACTTTTTTTGTAGATTGTGAGAACAGCATCCAAAGCCAGGCTTCTCTAATGGGCATCCAAAGGATACAGCTGACAGACGTAACAGTGGAGTTTTCCCAGAAAAGGTAGGGAAGTGGAAAGGAATGGTTACTCAGATGGGAGTAAGAAATTCACTGTCTCTTGAACGTTTGATTAAGAACAGGCTTCTGGAGGAAGATATTTGAAGACCCACCTATTTGCACTCTGCTTGCAGTGTGGCAGAACAGTTTCGTGTGAAATACGTAGGGAAATTGATTGGAGAAGAGATCCAACTGGTTACTGACTTCTGTTTGTTGCATTTTCACTTGTGGGGAAGGACAAGGTCAGAAAAGAACAGATAACACAAACATTATGCATCCCGTATATTAATAAGCAGCAAGTTTTATTATTAATATTTGGCTTAGAGATCCCTGGACACTGACAGTATCATTAATAAGAACGCTTCAGGATTATTATGAGAAGAGAAAAACTCTTGAAAGCCTAGACGGGATACAAATTTAAATTTTGAACTGAAATGTTCATATTCATCATATTAAAATGCAATTTATTAAAATATATAAAGTAGAACAGACAGTATAGAACAGATGTTTTGAGGAAAACCAAGCTGTACACTAATATTTTTATAGGAGGCCAAACTAATTTGCTTTAAATTCCTGTGATCTGTAGAGAAATTATTTCTTCTCCCACGCTAAACTACAGTGGATTTGTCAGGCTAAAAATAGAACAAATAAGGATTTGAACAGGTTGGTTTTGTGAAAACTCTCAAACATATTTAACAAGGTTGAATGGTCAATGCTTGTGACAAAGAATTCTCTTCGAAGTTACCATACTTTAATGGTATGCACAAAAAAAAACCCCCGCAAAATTTAAACCTAGGTTTTGCTGCATTTGAGTGGAAAAGAACTGCTCTCAATCTCTCTTATCAGTAAATCATATGGATCTTCACCTGGCAAAAGAATAAACAAGACACTGAAAATCTTCCTGTATTTCCTTAAAAAAAATGGTAGGAAAAATTAGTACAAATGGCTTTGAAAATAGAGTAAATCCATTCCTACAGGGTGATTTGTATTTGAATGCCTAGAATTATTTATTTCAAAAACAGTGCTGGAGAAAATTCAAAGAGACTGTCCCTACTGGATTTTCACTGTACTAGAATCAGTTGAAGTATGTAAACATCTTTCTGGCAAAAGAGTCACCAATAATTTTGAAAAATTAAGGTAGTGGCTACTTACAGAATTCAAAACACAGTTGCTTCAACTCAGTTTCAGCTATAAAAGATTCATTGATTTTTACAGGAATTTGCTAGGATGACCCTGCTTGAGCAGGAAGGTTGGACCAAATGACCTCACTTCCAACTTACCCATTCTGTGATTTTGTGAATATATTTCAAGTGTGTAAATTCTCCTATGAAACAGAAAACAACTTAAAAATAGGACTTGGACTAAACAGTGAAAAATATTTCAGACGCTTCCTCCTAAGTGCGTTATTTTTCCAACTCCTCAACATTATCTTCGAACATTATATGTTCAGTGCTACAGATTTTCTGGAATAAGAATCATTCTGGCAAGAGGCTTTTGAATCTAAATTTACAGACACTAAACTATGAAACTGCCAGAGTACCAAAACCCCCCAAAAACCCAAAAACAAACAAACAAGAAAACCCAACACAAAGCCAAACCAGAATGTAGAGAAGCAAGTATCCCATAAATTAAGCCTAGAATAGCAAAATACATGAAGAAGTAAAATTTGTCTAGTTGTGAATATTGACTTTCCCCCAATCTAAGTCCCTCAAAATAAAGCAGTGCCAATGTTTTCTTCAAGCCAGCAAATCGCACATTCAGCTATCAGAAAGTCAAATACCAAAAAACCTACATTAAAGATGCTGATGTTACAAAACCAAGAGACACTCAAAGGTGAGCAAAGCTCATACAACTTTAGTTTGTCCCACCTGTGTTGGTAGGACAAGCCTTTCAGCAATAACTGCCTATGAGAATTCTCTTCAAAGTGAAATAAGCAGTCCAAATGGAACATACTCAGCATTTCCTCCCTCCTCCTTGTGTCACTAAATGTGTGTGGTAACATTGTATCTCAAAATCTTAACACTGAAAACAGAACCGAATTTTTTCTTTTCCTTGGGGAGCCTTTCCCAGTTTTAAACATTCTGCTGCCTCTCTGGCTCATCAACCCACAGGTGTGCAGTTACAGTGCAGCTTAGCCTATTTAACAGGGGGTACCTGCTTCTGAAAGGACAAATCTCCTTCCTTACCCTCCCACCATCTCCCTTCTACACATCTCACCTCAGAGAGAACTGGCCAACCATTACGCCAGAAGAAAATGGCTTGAACTGGCTCAGTTTGGATCACAGGAAAACAAATGCTGGCACAAGGAAGGAGGCACCAGGAACAGAAAAGGGGTTCCACTGACTCCTCCATTAGCGAGTTAGCAAGCAGCCATTACAACAGCTTCACCGTATTGAAAAATCAGACCAAAAAGGGTATTTCTACATTTATTTAAGATATTAAGCACCATTCCTTTTCTTTCTGGAGGAAAAGAACTTGTGCATTAGGAAGCTGAAGGCTAGAAGTTTCACATGTTCATTAACTAATACAGCACTCCACAGCTGATTTTACAATGTTATATACTATTTTTACAGGACTTTATATGCACATAAAATTCCTTTTAATTTCAGCTGCACACACTAAACTCTCAGCAATCAGCAAATCGGTCACAACATGACTAACACCATCAGCAAACTCTTCTATTTGTAGATTTGCTAACAATCCTGGAACAGTGTAAGAACTGTCACAGCTCTCTAAATGTGATCACCACCTTCTTCTCACAATCCTGTTTCATTTTCCAAGCTTTCAAAACCTGCAGAGTGATGAACCTGCTTTCTATTAAACCTGATTCAATCCCAGAACAACGCTCATGCTATTAGAATAAAAGAGGCATGGGATAAAGCAGGAAATATTAACAGAGCCTGCAAAAATATGAATACTGCAGTGGAAGCAAACTAAGGTTGCACATGCAATCAATTCCTGAATGATTGACTCTAACAGCAGCTTTCTTTTAACTGGAAACTTCTGTGCATTTTCATAAGGTATTTTTGTAATAAAGAAGCAGAAACATGCTGACCCCTTGATGGATCATCAGAAGAACTACATTCTTTGGACTAACAACATTGACCTTTGCCACTTCAGCTGACCAATGACAGTTGGAATAATAGGCAGTAATCCATAAATCAGCCAACAGGGGGAAACAAATAGCTATAAAACCTGTTAGCAAGAGAGAATGCACGGAAGCAGCAATTTTGGGGCTGAAGCCAAATTTCACAATAATTGGGCTTGTAACCTTTATCTTCTAGTCTCCTCTTACAATATGCACTTGGCTTATCCCTCCTTTATCCCACTTGCTATTTGCTACGCATCTACATTGAAGTGACATTACTTCTTTACTCCAAAATATAGGAGTAGCTTCCCTTTTGAGCTTCCAGAAAACTGCCAGTAAAAATTAAAATTCATCTCTGATACTCTGAAGTCTCAAACAACATTTCAAACAACGAGCAAGAAGTGTGTAATGAACTTTTTGTGTTTGCAATATCATAAGAGTGCTAGGGGCTTAAGAACAGAAAAAGCAGAAGACAGCAAAATAGTCTGTATTCAAAACAAACCTTTGCTACTTAAGCTCCAGAACTTCTGATTGCCAGAATCTGTAAATTAATGACTTGAAACACAATAAAAACAACTGTGTTGGACAGTAAGACATGAAACACTTTCAAATAATATGTGCTATTGCTATTTTAAGCTATAAGATATCTGACTTCTACATTGCCGTTCTAAAAAGAGAAAGCTATCCCTGGAGTTTGGGTACAGGTTGTTCAGTATTTTGTACAGTCAATACACCCGCTTAACAGTTTTTCAATATTCTCTTCCAGCAGACAATGTGTTGCTGCATGAACTGAAACAGAAGATATATTTTTTAGAAAGTAAAAACTAGTATATAACTGCCCAGATTAATATGTACTCTCTAATTCTTGTTGTACGGTTCTAACAAAAATCATCTTAACATAGTTATGAATATGTTAACTCCATGGACCAAACTATTTTTCTCAAAATATTTTCAAATAGGGGGAAAAACACCTGGACGTTGGGACAATGAAACAAAAAAATTTGAGAAACAGAGTATATGCTTGCTAAACAAGAATTATGTTTATTTAGCTAGTGAATCACCTAGAGGAGTAAATTTTCACTTTCATGATAGCAATCTGTCAGGCTTGCAAACACCCAGAAATAGGAATTAAAGATTATTTAAATGTAGTTATAAAGGTCATAAAAAGTCTGATTTAGACTGAGGTACATTTACTCAAAACTGAGATTCATTGAGTGGTAGCAAACAAACAGTTCCTCAGACAAATGCACTTTTTTCAGTATACATGTTACAGGAAAAAAATAAAGAAATGTGCATTAACTGGTGGTGTCCACCAAGCTGCATATTAATATTCTCTTACACCAAACAGTTTGAAACAAGGGAAATGTCATCCTAATATAATTTCATGTTACGATTCATTTGGCTAAACTGCAGCTCAGAGTTGCTTTGCCATATTAAAAGATTACTACAATAATTTTCACATGAACATTTAGACTTCGAGTTTTACTCCAGGACTAAATATGGCATGATTTGCTTTTAATCTGTTGAATAGCTAAAAACTGACAATTAAAAAAAAAAAAACTACAACAAAGAAAAAAATTAAGTTGAAGCAATGTGAATCTCACATCATTGAACCACTTCTAATGGTTAAATGTTAGTATTTAACAAATTCAAAGAGTTAATGAATCCTTGCATTCGTTCGGTCTCCTGTGCCTTAGCTAGGATGCATAAATACAAAAGACAGCAGATACTGGTAAAAGCTTCAGGACAGAAAGTGCTTGACGAAGGTACAGTTCTCAAGTGTGTTTGGTGAGAGAGTATAAGGGCAGATGCACTGATGAGAACCATTACAAGAAGAGTCAATTTCGTGTTAAAGTGTTCAAAGATGTCACCTTAAGCAGAAAAAAGCTTTAATAACGTCTTCTTAGACATATTAGGCATTTCCAGAGTCTACATCATTAGTGTTGTATTCTAGCAGGGCATCTCCATATAGTTATTGTTTGTTTCTATTTCTCTCCTGGAATAAAAAAAAAAGACAAGAAAGGAAAATCATATTAATGAACACAGATCAACATTATGTGCTTTCTTCACATTACAGCAGTTTCATTGCTTGCAATTTATCTAAACTGTGCAACAAGATCTCAAGAAAAAAGCTTCAATTATTTTTCAGGAATATGAAATTATCTAGTTTAAGTCAACTTCTTAAAAAGAAACACAGAAGTACACGTCAACCTAAAAAGCAAGTAAAAAGAAAGTATGCTCAAAAAAATTGCTGTGAAGAAGAAAACAGTTATAATGTCACTTTTAATTAGCTTACAATAAAATACATTGCACAAAAGCGAACTTAGTAAAGAGACCAAGGGACCTACAAACAATGAAAGAGGTTCCCTAAATTTTCTGCTGGTCAAAAAATGCCCTACTCCCCACACATTATATCCCTGAAAAAATATGGTATTCACAGGTATTTCCTTCAAAGCCCCACATAATAAAATGTTTCAGAGTGCATAAGATCAAAAGGTAAAGGAATTAGTTGGCCCAATACCTTGTCCTCCATCCAAAGGCACAAATGGCAAGAGAAATATCAATTTTTTAGAAAAGGTCATCCATACATTTTTTAGAAATTACTTTCAATAATAAAATTGAAAATCAGTGAGATAGGAATGGCTACAAAAAACTCTCATTTGAACATGAGCCTGAGTTGCAGCCCAGCCCATACTCACTACAAAGCCCTCCCTGCATTGCAAGATGGCGCACTCGGCGTTAAAAGCTAAAATACTAATTGCACTGTATCTCTATCAGGGACTAACAAATCTGTACTCTGTATTACAAGTCTAACAGAATAAATAACACTTTCAGTGCTTTATCATCATCCTCCATTTTCTGCATTTTGTTCCAAGATAAACATACACTTAACCATTATGACTAGCTCTAGGAAAAAAATAAAAACTGATGAACAAACTATATCTTGTTGCTTTCATACTGTATCTTCTACCCTGTAAAAAAATACTATAGCTTGAGTGTAAAAAAATAAGACCATATCTTCCAATAGTATTTTCCATAACGCTTTTCTTTACATGTACAACTGAGCACTTTATACACATGTACTAATATCTCCATGGAAGAGAGGTAGGCTCCCATTCCCATTTAAAAAAAGAATAAAAAACTAGAAAAATACTTCCCCATGCTTTTATTATTGCATCATACAACATGTTATAAATGGAACATAAACATAGCAGGGAAAACTGAAATAACTCAGGAGGCATTTGAACAATGACTTCAAAACCACTCAATCCAATACCACATTGAAACTTTATTATGCTAGAAACTATTTAGAAAAGTGCAAATTAGCTTATGAACCTACACAGATGCTGCTAAAAAGACACTATAATGAAAGGAGAGGTTATGAAACATTTAGACTGGTTATTACTGGTGATCTAGTCCTCTCCAAGACAGACCTCCAAGTTGCTTCAAGATGAACACCAAAAAAGTAAAGCTCGTTCTTGCTCCCAATAAGCAGCTCATGGTCCCAGCAGCTGCATATCTAGGACTGGACATTTGCTAGGGCAGAATTTCCATAAATTTAAAGTGAAAGTGATACTTGCACTATTCTGCTAGAAATCATTTTTTCCTAGTTCAAAAAGACATGACTAATATTTTCACAGTAGGATACTGGTTTTAAAATGTAATATTTATAGTATCAGTCATTAATACAAACTGATATGTTAACAATGCACTCTAGGCTGAAAACAGATGATCAGTGGCCTCATGCCTCACTATGCAAGTAAGGCATGCAGGAATAGCCTGCTCACACACATCTCAGATTATTCCTCTAATACCAACAGACTTCAACTGCAAGAACTACAGTGTTGAAAAACACTACTGTGGTGGTATTCAGGAGGAGCCTATGAAACTGCAATGTTAAAATACTGATATTTTATATCAAACAACTTTAAATACAACCTGCATACAACTAAAATCCTGGGCTCCTGTTCATCTGCAAGTATTGTGTACGTAACCACTTACTTAAGCTGTCTAGAAAGACTCTCTGCATTGCAAACTGCTCACTGTAAACTGACTGACCTGCTGCTTTGCGAAGCCCCTGGACTCAAAACTCATTTATAAAACTTCAAAGCAGAAAAGAAACGATATCCTGACTACCTGTTTCCAGTTGACAAAATAAAGGATGTGTTGGAAATTTCATGTCCTTTTTGAATTCTACAGGGGAAAAGGGCTTCAAAACATCAGCACACCTTTCCTGTAGTCTCAAAATTACATATTACTACATTTATATTTAAATACTTAAAGCAGGCATGCAAACCTGACATTTTTTCAATGCAAATGAACAGGACATTCTTCAAATACTAGTAATCAGTGACATTTGGTATCTGTACAGCAAAAAACAGAGAAAGATGACCCAATTTATTCAAACCCCAGGCAGTGGTATTCCACTCAAATACTAACACCTCTCCAACTCTTAAGTCAGATCACACTCCAAAACCATGGTCTTTTCCTGTCTCAAAAAGCATTTTTCTTCTGGGTTTTATTGGTGATTATAGACAAACTAGCAGAAGACTTTATCCCCAGAAGGTTTCCACCACAAGAGCAGAGGAAGTTTCCAGTGTAACCCACTGGATTCCCCTACATTTCTCTTTCACCAATTTCATTTCTTCTTCTTTGTTAAGACAAGCAAAAACTTTTGTCACCTCTCTTGCACTACTCCTGGATGAAAAGCTTCTGTACATTTAAGTTCCCTGCCAAAGGCTAATGTCACTTCAGAACTCACCAGGGTCAGGTTACTCAGCTTTAAGGGGAGTTTATTACCAGAACATGGAAAATAAGTACCATTTTAATTAGAACAATGTGGGAACATATGGGTTAATTAAAGGTACCTGCCAGCTGCAGAGCATGTGCTGAGCACATTTCACACACACAAATAACTTTCTACACAAACCAGCAACACCAAGTGAAGGAGAACCTCAAAAAAATGCTTAGACCACAGAAATGTGCATCAATCTAGTGCAAACAATGGAATTAACTTGGTCTTAACTGTGAGGTTGACTTACTTCCAAAATTTAGTTCTCTAAATTCAGGGTATTAATCAAATGATCCCATGCTGAAAAGAAGATGCAATATAATTTATCCTCAGATGTAATGAAATCTCTACACTGACAAAACTTCAAAAATCAAAGCAACAAAAAATGTTTCCTCGTCTGATTTGAAAGAAACTACTGAGATGCACACAACACTGACTTTAGGATTTGTCACACAGAAGGTAAACAAAAAAGCCTCACTTAAGTAGCCATAATGTAAATGTAGCCTAATAAGACCAAGAAGAAATTACTACAGTCCTTGGCTGTTGGTTTTTTTCCCCCCAAGATTTCACAAACTGAAGCTCAAGGGAAGATCTGAAAAGGTGACTTTGGCTGAGTTTTCATAGCAGTTTCAAGTGTAAGCATTTCAAGGTGCCCATTTTGAAAGCTACCAGGATTGCAAGGTTGCATAGGCAAATTACAGAGCTCCCACACAGTACCTCCATTACTAGCAGCTTTACTTGCAAAAACCCCCTAGAATTTTGCTAGAAAGTAAGAACCTTTGGCTCTTACTGCAGCGTTTAAAGTGTTCATGCCTGGAGCTGTCTGCTTTGCACCTCTCCCAAGAGGTAGCATTCTTTCAACAGCTTCAGAAGTTGCTTTACTGCAAACTGTGATTTAATCTTCAACTTAAAAGCCCTGCTCATCTGCAGTGTAAGCGAACATGTCAGACTGCATTCTGTGAAGTGAGGCACAGGCACTCATCTCCTCTGCCAACTGTGCTGCGTGGGCAGGAACACCTGGCAGAGGCAGAACAGACAGCTGTAGAGGTGGTGAGAAGAAGCCACAGCAAAGTTCATGAAATCTCATTTACTAATGGCATCAGTCACAATCTGCAAATTATTTCACCCCAGCGTACCAATACAGCTAGGACACCATAAACATTGACTTTAGTGCTTGAGAACCACAACAGAAAAAAAAACAGATTACTGAGAAAACTGAAAAATGCCAGAAATCGTTTACTCCATTAATGACAAGTATATCATTGGCTGTTAACATAAAGTAGGTTACTGAAACTTTTAAAATTGTGTAAAGTATCAGTCCTTTTTAACGTCTCACTCTTGAATTCCAAACTAGAGAGGGTACATCTCCTCAACACAGAGACTATCTCAGAACCAGACAAAAATATTTAAATGCATTTCTCTGAGAAGCACTTCTGGGAATTCTGGGAAGATAGGACGGAAGGATCTCTACAATCCTTACACAGACACAGAAATTTTCCTGTGGAGTTCCCCTCCCTAAACACTCATTATCTTCTATTCCTTAACACAACATGAAAACCACAAGGCACAAATTAAAAATCAAAGTTAACATACAAAGCTGAATGAGGTTTTACAACTTCAGAGCAGCTTTCTCCTGGTAAATCTTACAAATCATCTGAGACCCTGCTACTGCAGATCATTTGAACTACAGACATAATATAAGGTTTTCAAACACATTAAGAAATTCCAAAAAAGCTACAAGACCTAGACTTCTAATTTATTTATTCTTCCTACTAGTTTTGAAGGCATTTTACTTATTCTAGTGTCTGAAACATACTTAGCAATAGGAAAAAAATGTGAATAAGTTACAGTAAAAAGGTAAATAAATTTAAACTTGAGCAGACTCATCCATTGTACTAACAGACTCATGTTAGTACAATGTGGAAAGACCATATTATTTTATTATGGTAATGATAAAGGCAATAAGAACTTAATCCACATCTGAAATTCCACAGGGTACAAACATTCAGAAGGCAGAGGTGGAGAAAGAAACCCAACTATTTTAAAGACATCATACAATAACATACAACAAGAAAAGGCTCTGCAGAAGTCAAGCTTGAACTCCCTGAGCCATAAAAGCTCTTCCTGTCTTGTTTTCCCAGGTAGATACTTTCAGGGACGGATCAGCCAATTCTAACTACAAGTAGGAAGTGCTTCCTTTCAGTGCTGTACATCATCACACATTGAAATATTAGACTTTAATTACAAGACGGCCACTTCATCAAGTTCATTAAAAAGTAAAAAAAAAAAACAAAAAAAACCAACAAAACAACCAAACCCCAAGCCTCTTAATCCTCATTCTTTGTTAACAATGCTCCCAGTATAACATTGGCTTTTGAAGACTGCCAATAGATAGCTTCTTATTAAATCTATGGAAATTGCATTTAGTGATGATCTCTGTCCCAGCAAAAGAAGCAGACAGATGACTCTGACAGCTTTGTTAATTTTTGTCAGATGCCCATAGCAACAAGAAGAATATATTATTTAATTGCTCTGCTAAGGAATCTATAGTAGCCTTGGAAAGGAAATGACATTCACTGCAGGGCTTATAAAATACACTGGGGAAGAATTTCTCAGGTAATTTTTCTTTAAGCCTCACCACTTATGCTCTTCGCACACATGTGTAACTCAAACTCCAATCTACCATGAGGAAACATGAACTTATTTCACCTTGGTTTCCCATTATATTTTATATGGAAATGCAATGAACATGCAAGTTTATGCTTGTTTTTCCACAACTGACTATAACCCCTAGGGTACAGAAGAAAACTTTAATTATCTGTCAGTATTAACCACACAACCAAACCTCTGGAAAAAGAAAAAAAAAAATACAGAACTGGGCTGAAACAGCTTAGCAACTGAAAACTTCTGTAATATCTCATTTCAACTTAATGCGTATGAAGGTTTAAGCAAATCAATTCACATAAACCAAACAATCCTAGTTCAACTGAATCTACAGAACAGCTTTAATAGACACACAAGATCTGTATATTTTAAAGTGCCATTTTTTCTAGGAAGGCACCACCAGCAATGAGTTCCTGCTAGCTAGCCCATCTGCAGTATCAATCAATGAAGCAAGGCTGAAGTACTTTGTGAAGAGACACATAGGTTGGGACTTCCTTGCAATATGCAGGCATGTTTCTCCCCTGCTAAATGCAGGAAAAGCATCACTGTTCTAGTCAATTTGTTCTTAATAGAGCAGTGAAATCTGAGGAGATGTAGCAGGAAGCAGAAGGCTACATCATGAATTTTAAAAACTATTTGTGTACACTCAAGGTTCTGCTTTTGCTCTGGAACAAGACCAAAAGAATTACTCCTTTGCTTTAAAAGACATAGCGTGTAGAAAAAGGTACAGCTGTCAAAGATCCAACTCAATTCAAATTCGAAGTCTTGTCTTAGTCAGCTACGTTCATATTTAAGAACATTATAGCATTAGATCCCAAACAGTGACTGGTCTCCTGAGCATTAGGGTAAACCACTTGGTTGATATTCCTAGCTTTTCCAATAGGGGTCCCTATCTTACAGGAGAAATTGGTCTTTCAAGTCCCAGAGTCAGAGAAATTTAATGCACTCTGTAAAAGACTCTGTATGCTCGATTTTGCAGGTAGTAATTCCAAACCAAAAAACATGACAAGATTCTTACCAGTGTTGCTATGAACTAAGACTCCCAGACTCCCTATGAGTTTAATTACATTCCACCTCTTTTATTCAACAACCAAAAACTGCAATTTCCCTCTTGCATCATCCCTAGAGAAAGGCAGGCAACACCACTACTCAAACTCCTACATAGTCACTCTATACAAGACCACATTATAACATCCAGACCTCTCCATATTACACCCACCCTCTAATGAATTCTAACCCCTACCTTGGAACAGAAACAACTGACTACTAAATGCACAGAGAACAGGCACATTTGAAATCTCTGCAGCTCATTTTTAAGTGTTTTAAAAAGACTAAAGATGCAAAAGCAAATGAAAAGTAAATAAGTACGAAATCAATAAAAGGAAATTCTGGAGCAATATGTCCAAAATTATTCTAGCTCCAAATAATCCTCTTCTCCCATGACCAGAGGTACATATTCATCTCATGATTATCAAGGGAGAACAAGTGATATCCTGTTTCTACTTTTTCAGATGTGAGACCTGCAATATCACTTTCAATTATGAAGACAAAACTGTTGATAAACATGAGGTTCAAGGAAATTGCAAAATAACCTCCCTTGAAACATCATCAAAAGCATACAGGAAATTCATATGTTTCTCAGAAGATATTACATAAAGCTCTTTTAGAGGGTTTCATACTTATTACATGAACCTCCTTTAGATGTAAATAAATACACAAACTTTTAAATGTTGTCTAATACAAATACTCTGCATTAAAAATTTTGGTCAACTACCTGTTTTCCTTGACTTGTACAAGGACTGTGCATGTATCTATATCTGATTACTGAGTACTTTCTGGCTGCAGGCTAAGGGAAAGAAGAACTGTCTACAGCTCATTCTTAATGGGTATCTTCTCCCTTCTTTCAAGATATTTTTAAGAAATACCAAATGAAGTAAAAAGTCAGCAATGTCCTGGAAAAGAAAGCAGTTACACTGCTTAACATGGCAGCCTGATTATGACCCAATTATCAGAGAAACAAAAGTTACATAAGTATCACAATGAAGGAGGTGGGGGGAAATTACTCCTTTTGAGAGTCAGGAAGTTCTAGCTATGTCAGCATTCCTATTTCAAGACATATAGTATAATATGAAGAAGCTAACATTTTAAATGCTTATTTATCTGTCATTTAGAGGCTTCCTGAAAAGTAAAAATATTTCAAATGTAAATTAGAGAAACACAGATATATATTAAATTCTTCTCTCATGAATAAAAATTATTTTTCTCAACTATCACACTAAGAAAAACATCTAACACATTCTACAGTTACAGGAAATCATGACATTTTTTTCCAATGTATGGAACAAAAGTAGAATTCTCCATCAAAAAGCACCAAAAGAAGCCCTAGGGTAACAGGTAATTGCAGGTTAATAAGCCACAACATGAGAGCAAGGAACTTGTTGCCTTCAAAAAACTGCATTTTTAATCAGAGCCACATTTGAATTTGATCCATATATTTACTGAAGATCAAAAGCATAATTGCTACTACAGATGGAGGGTTTTCACTTTCAATATCTTTTATTTTCTAAAATGTAACTATGTCCTCTTAAAAGGCATATTTTAAGACTTCTGTTCCATTTTTTTTTTTAAAATCTTACGGCTACAATGTTCTGTTGAAAGCAAATACAACAAAANAGAGCCACATTTGAATTTGATCCGTATATTTACTGAAGATCAAAAGCATAATTGCTACTACAGATGGAGGGTTTTCACTTTCAATATCTTTTATTTTCTAAAATGTAACTATGTCCTCTTAAAAGGCATATTTTAAGACTTCTGTTCCATTTTTTTTTTTTTAAATCTTACGGCTACAATGTTCTGTTGAAAGACAATACACACACAAATAGACATATGTACATCACATAGCAGCAGTTAACTAAGGACTAAGGGCATTCCACATTATTTCAATACACATATTTCAATATATCTGACAGAACTCAGGAAAAACATCACTCATTTCTTTGATCCTTTGGTAAAAGATCTCAGCATATGTATGTTTAAAATAGACTACTGGAACCTGAACTGTAGGAGAAGTGTGGAACAATTACTCCAGAATCCCAACCATAGATAACCTGCCCTGTAGATACCAGGGTTACATTAAACAGTGGTAGACACTAGAGTTCTAATATTTATGGTTAAAGAGACTATTCATAGTCTTTATAAAATGGTAAAGCTACTAAAGTTTCATATTAATCAGAGACTATTCCTTGCACTTTCACAAGTATACTGCCATGTTTTAATAAAACATACTGCTAGGTCATATTGGAAATGAATTACTGATCCCCCTGAGTTGTTAAGATTAAATTTTAAAACCAATTTTTTTAGGATAAGTTAGCTGTAATGATGAACAGTTATAAAGTAAATTAAATACCTAAATCATATGCTGTTTACAATGTTTAGATCACTAGCTGTATGGAAGTTTGTTATCACCTATGCAACAACAAAACATTAACTGAACATCAAGGAACATGGAACTTACCATTGCTGCTTGATGTATTTAATATATTATTAACAGTAATAAGCATATTTTTCATGACCAAAACACTGGAGACAAAGTGATTATCACAGCTGCCAAAGAAAATGAGCACAAAGCAAATTTACACAGTTCTACTGGCAGTAGAAAGTGCACATATTTTAACACAGCTCCATAAAAGCCTGGCTGGCACTATATAATAAAGTATAACTCAATTAACCATAAACCAGAGCTTACAATACTAATTGTTGCACTTGAAACTTGAATCATAAGAGTTAACAATTGTATGTTTGCCATGTAAAGACAGGTTGCTTGTACGCTGTGTGATAAAAGAAGAAACCCAGAGATTTAAAATCAACAGTCATAAGAGAATGATAAAGATGAACTCAGTAAATGTCATTAGTTTAATTGGGACTTTCTATATTTTAAGTCCATATTCATTTGCTTAAGGCATACCTATAATCCATCTACAAAGACAAAACCTCAAACTACCTATACAGTTCTAAAGCAATTTTTCATAATTGGTCATAAAACCAATTTGTATGATGCTGTAAAAGAACCAATGGCTACTGTGCAAGTATCTTGACAAGTATGTTTTCTCTTAATAGTATTGAGAAAGGTAACTGTTTACAAAGAAATGCAGAGTTCAGTACTTGAGTCATACAGATCCTGTATGCTTTACCAGAAGATATTAAAGGAAATAGCAATGTTCCTTTATTATACAAATATGCATAATCACAGTCATCTAGTTAGAGACCTACTAAATGCTGAAATTAGTACTTTGAATTTTAAGTTCAGCATACACAGAAATACTTCCAATAACCTACATTCCCCCTCTCCATTACATTCTGCGGCTTTCACCTACGACTGAGGGAACAAAACCACAAGTAAAACACAATCCTCCTGAGTTGCTAGGGCATGTCTGAATTATGACTCCTTTGTTAAGTTTCAAAAGCAGGTACTTTTGAAGCACACCAGTTATTTGTGGAGTGCCTTAAAACTTTAAAAATTAAGCAAACACCGAAACATGAAGGCTACAGAGACAGATTATAATCTTAGACCTCCTGAAACATTACAAAATCATAATGAATCACGGAATCATAAAATATCCTGAGTTGGAAAGAACGCACAAGCATCATGGAAGTTCAACTCCTGGCCCTGCACAGGACATCCCAAGAATCACACCATGTGCCTGAGAACATTGTCCAAACACTTCTTGAACTCTGTCAGGCTTGGTGCTGTGAACACTTCCTTGGGGAGCATGTTCCAGTGCTCAACTACCCACTGGATGAAGAACCTTTTCTTTTATCTGACCTAAGCCTCCCCTGACTCAACTTCAGGCCATTCCCTCAGGTCCTGTCTGGTCACCAGAGAGTGCCTGCCCCTCCACATCCCCTTGTGAGAAAGCCATACACAGTGCTGAGGCCTCCCCTCAGTCTCCTCCAGGCTGAACAAACCAAGTGACCTTAGCTTCTCTTCACATGGTTTCCCCTCTAGAACCTTCACCATCTTTGTGGTCCTTCTGGATGCTCTCTAATAGCTTTATGTTTTTCTTATATTGTGGTGCCAAAAACTGCACACAGGACTCGAGGTGGGGTCACACCAGAACAAGGCAGACCAGGACAATCAAGTCCCTTGACCAGCTAACAATGATGCACTCAATAAAGTTGTACTACAGCCTTAAAAAGTCAAAGTTGGCCCCTTACATTGAATATTAGTTAAGAAGGCAGTTCATCATCCCATAATCAAGTTAGCACAGAAATAACAATAGTAATGTAGGGCATTTTCGGTTTTTAAGAAAAAAAATTTTTTTCAAAAGGCATTACACACCCAACTGAGTATTCATCTAGCCCCCAAACAATAGAAAACTTCCAACATGACAATTTGTTGCAGAGCCATGCAATAAAACTCATTTGGGATAAAACTGATTTTGGATATGCCTGACATGAGATGCAACATATGTGCTGAAAGATTAGGAATGTACAAGAGGGGTGAAATCACTGCAGTATTAGAAACTTAAGAGAAGTAAGGAGGCTGCAAAGCAGGTGAAATTCTTATGAAACCAGAATTTTGTCAGCTTCAAGTGAACAAATTCACAGCTTCACATGTCACAAGGCCCCTAATTAGCCTAAACCCTAGACTTTTGGGTTTTATTATTCAACGGGTGCTGTGGAAGGATGAACACAGATCACTACCACCAAACTCCACTGCTCCAAACTCCCATTTCTGAATACTTGCATATCATCTCCCTGGTTCAACAGCTCCTGAAACGTTTCTAACCGCGAGACAAATCATGTATTTACCGTTACTGGCAAGTCTGGAAAGAAAGTAAATATAGGAAAAGTAAATGTTGTGGCCAACGGTGAATACAAGTTATGATTAGGGAGAGTATGCACAAGGCAAAGTAGACAAGTACGATAAACTAGCTTGAATTAAATGCCTTTTTGCCTTGTCTAGTTTCCCGAAATACCTCCAAAACTAAAGTTTCTCTACAGATTTATCACATGTATACTCTTCCTCATAGAAAGGAAAACTACACATAACTTTTTTATGAAATACACTATCAGAAAGGTCCAAAAATGATTTTGACACTGTACAAGTCATCACTGTATCGCTTCTGCATTTCACAAAAGACAAACTGAATCAAGGGGAAAACCTGCTTTTCACAGTAATCATGCTGTTAACATTTAACTAAAGCAGAATTTGAATCAAAATGCTATGTTAAATAAAGTAAGCTTCTTCTCTAATTTTTGATCCTCTTTATGACATCCAGAAACTGCAAAATTCTAAACTACAAGACTTCAGTTATGGATAATACAATCAAATCAGTCTTCACTTACATCGAAGAGGCAGAACATGTCAGATGTCTGCTTATTCAGGCCTATGTTGGTATTGCAACCAGACACACGCCTGCACTAACAAACAAGTTACAAGAAATTAAATCTTTTCACTAAGAGCCAGTTATATCAGACACTTTGGGTAAAAAGCACAACTTTCTGATTCAACACCTGCATACAGGAACTCCAGCTGAATGAAAAACAAGGCTTCCAAAAACATCATAAACAGGAGAGCTACTATAATGACACTGATTTCTTACCCTACGCATGGCTTCCTCCTCCTCTTGACGCTTCTCATAATGTGCAAAGTCATCAAAGATTGAGGTGGTATGCTTGAAAGTAGCAATTATTTTAAGCACTTGCTTGGCTTTTTCTAGGGGTACCTCTTGAGTGTCCCTCGAATTGGTAACCGGTTTGTTGTCATTGTTTTCCAAGCGAATATGCCGCAGTTGGTTATTGGGAACGTCTTTGACAAAGATCCATTTGACATCAAACTTCCCCTTCCACTTATCCTGAGACCAGACACCAGCATATGCATTGTAGTCCACAACAGACTTCATCTCAGCCACTCCACAAAAGTGTCCACTGCCATTCACACTGAAGAGTAAATAGAGTGGGCCTTTTCCATTCAGGGAACGGTAAGCAGCATCCAAGCGCTTATTACCATGCTCAGTACTACACCAGATAGAGTACTTAATGGAGCGATGAATATCGTCCTCTGAATAACTTTTGATTATAAACACACGTCCGTTCTTCAGATTCCAATCGAAGTCTTTGGGATTGTAGTTGTTTATGGCCTTTAGTTTCTCCAGCACTGGGTGCACTTCCACACCAGAAGGTGAGGAGCTGACGGATACAACACCTAAACCAAAGTTCTCACTACCAGCTCCATTGTTCTGGCTGAAGCCCACACCCCTATTACGAGGAGCTACCCAGCGGTTTTGCAGCTGTTGCTGCTGCAACTGGTGAGGCTGGGCCTGCTGCTGAGGTCCTTGTTGCTGCTGTGGTTGCTGTGGCTGAGGCTGCTGTTGAGGCAGTTGGCTTTGCACCAGTGGCGGTGGTTGAATTAATGGCTGAGGCTGCTGGATTATAGTCTGAGGAGGCAGTACTGGTTGAGCTGGGGGTGCTTTTACCACTGACCCTTTGTCATCCCAAGTTCCAATATTCATGTTGTGTTTTATAGGTGGTGGCGGTACAGCAGGGCCCCCAATGCCTACATTACCTTTAGGCTTGAGTTTCGGCTGAGGTTTAGCAGGTTTCCTTGCAATTGCAGCCCATGAGGTTGGTTTAGGTGCTGAACTGCTAACTGGGGGCACACTGTTAGCTGCAATGCTTGTCATACCTGTACTGCTCAGAGCTGAACCTACAGTTTTTGTTACAGCAGCCGTCATATCTCCACCGATTTTCAGTCCAGTCATGCCTTGCTCAATGCTGCTAATCCCAGGCACCTTGCTCAGAGTATCACTGCCAAATCCAGCCTGTCCATCTGCTATGGCTCTCCCAAGAGAACTAGGTGGATAGCCATAACTGCTGCTGTAAGCAGAGCTTTGCGTTGATTGTCCCTGAGATCCACTTGTCCCCCATGTAGAGAAGTCTGCATTCCCAGGAAAAAAATTAAATCCATGCTGCCCAAGAAATGGAGGGGTATTTCCTAATGCCCCAGGTTGACTAAATACACCATCGGGTATGTAATGATGTTCACCATTACTCATCTGTCCATAAGTTGTCAAATATGGCATTGGAGGGTCGCCTGCAGTTGACCACGCTGCTTCACCTAAAGAGTACGGAAATCCAATGGATGGAGCATAATAGCTAGGCATATACGGGTCTGACATTGGTGGATAGCTGTTACTCTGCAAGAAAATAAAATAAAAATCAGCAATATTGACAATTATGCTCAGAGCAAAAAAACACCGTAATACAACCCAAGACATTTTTAAGGGTTACATGAATGCACTTGTAACTTCCACCATTCCTCCCAGAGAAAAAGATGAACTAGGCATCTCTCAGATACAACCATTTTTTACAAGGGGTTGACTCAAAGCACTAAGAGCCCTGTTTTTTGTAACATACTATCTTTACTTTTAGTTACTAAGCCAGGTTAAAAACCAGTTATATCAAACAGTATCAAGAAAGTAACTTAAAGTTAGCTTAAAGTAGCTTTAAAAAACAAGTCATAACTAGTGTACTTTCATAACTAAAGAAAAATAGCTGCAACTATGGTTTTAAATTTTGGTATTCTTAACTTTTGTCAAATTTCTCACTTCTTACTTCTGTCAGAGACACCAACAGAATATTATAGTGAAATGGGCACAAGGCTGCCTGTTTGTTTCAGAAGAAACAACAATAAAACCATAGTATTTCCATGCTATTGTGAAGGGGCATTAAATCAGCACTACACCAGATAGACCCCTGGGAAATGACAGAATTTACTTTGTGAGACATTTGAAGGACTAGCCCCTATGACTCCCGACGTTGTTTTGAAGAAAAAAACGCACATTATCATTCTCTAGCTGATGCCTCCTTAATGCTGAATTCTTGTGGAAAAAAAAGTGAAGGCAAGCAAAATTCTCCAAGTTTTTTAATAATTTGCACCTTCTCACTCTCTCAAGACCTTACAAACTTAACACAACACATATACACTTTTGGCTACAGAGGGAATTCACAGCTCTGAAAGTCATTAACTTCTTGGCAGAGAAGTTGTACCAAGCTGTAGTAATATTAAGTTTCAATCTATTATGCCATCAGCTGTGAGCTACTTCTACCACCTTCAAAGGAAGTCATGTCCAAGCACTTAATATATTCTCAGGGCCAATAAAACTGTTGTTTTGAACTGCATCCAACAAATGATAATTTTGTGGTAAATGTAAGGGGTTGAATTTTGGTTTGGGGATTGTGTTTTGGTTTTTTGGTTTGTTTTTCTCTCAAGCTTCTGATACTGCATCTTGCTGAAGCCATAACACAAGCACAACAGCAGGAGACATCAAAGCGTTCTTTTTAACTGAAGCTTGTCCAGAATTCTTGGGAGTTATTTATCTGCTTAAGATATCACATGATAAGACAAAATACGATATAAAATTATATTTCAATGGATATTCAGGCAAGTAAGCAATGCTAAGAAATATCCAAAAAAAGTCTGGAAGTCAGTTGAACACCAAGACTAACGTCAAGGTAGTAAACAATGTTCACTTACCTGATTTGTCTGACTACTTAGATATGGCTCAAAATCATCATCATTTACTGCATCCTTTTGATGAATCGAACCGTTTTGTACTGAAACTAAAAGTAAATCTGTATTAGTATACTTTCAGGAAGATCTATGTTGCACTTTTAATCTAGGTAACACTTCTTGATGACCTATGCATTGAAATACATATTATTGTCAAGCACCCATCCAATTTAAAGAAAACAGCTCATTCTATTGATCATCATGATCAGATCTTAGGAGAGGTCTGCAAAGATGGCAACTAGAACAGACTATTCCTGACTATTCTTTCCTGAGATCCATAGACAGAGGAAAAACTACAGACACACTTATTAGCACAGGCAGTAAATCCAGTGCTTCCAGAAATACCAGACCAAGTGCAAATGTGCAGACCAACCAGATCTATAGACATATTCAATAGGTTCGGGGAAAGTTGCAACACAGAGCTTTCTCCTACCAGGAGGAAAAGCAGTTACCCACCAAGAAAAACTGTGAGGAGCATCACTACGCAGATATTTAACTCTGTATTTCCTACATAATTGCTCTGCCTTAGTGGTATCTCTGAAGCTCTGAGTGGACAGAGCAAGATAGAAGAGCTTAAGTCCCAAAGGGTGATTACAAGCCTTTCCCAAAATATATGCTACTATATGCTGGAATCTCTTCCTTCCTGCTCTTCTTGGCCTCCTATTACCTTTCATTTCATCTATGGCATTACACCTACCTGGAATTTTCCAGCTGCCTAAATTACTTGAAGTGTCTCTCTACCATCCCCCAGGCTACTATTCAAACAAAGCACACTGCAGAAATTTCTGCTAAGTTCCACTGTTTCCCATGGTGCAAAGCAGAACAAGGACTTAAACCAGCACTTGCAACTATATAATTTGAAGATGAAGATCTCTTCTCAAAAAAAAAATAATTTCTGGTTTTCCAAATGCAACTTTTCTTTGGTGTTATATATCAAAAAGGTTTAGTGGGGAAAAAAAAGTTTCAGAATGATCAGTAAGGTGCACTGAGAAATCATGACAGCAGAAATTACAACAAGCAGATTTTCTGACAGCTTAAGACACTGATGTGGTTTCCCTCTTTTAGCAAATGCTTCTGAAAAGCATCCACAACCATATAACTAAACCTTCAACTTTGTTGAAATTAGTGTTGGGGGGGGGGGCTTCTGCTTCATTGGGTAGAGAGGTGCTGCCACACAAAGTTGACATAGTCCGGGCACCATCTGTTTTACAAAGTCACTTCAATTTTTTTCACATTTGACTTCAACACCTCTAAAACAAAACTGCCTTCAGTGAATGAAACTAGCTGGAAAAAAAATGACAAACGAATAGATATAGTCACAATGAACAATCAAAATCCTGGAAAATTTTATTAACTTCAGACAGCACTAAAAAAAGGTAAAAATTAATAATTTACACAGAACAGAGTTTTTGTTTTTTCCAAAGCAATTATCTGGGAAGGGAGAAGACAACTTGTGTTTTGAATACCTTCTTGAAATTTTAAAAGTCAGAACACTTGACACTTCAGTTATTACAAACTGGCACAGAGCACTTCTATACTAGCTACTGTAAAATATGACCAGCAATGACGAGCACAATAGGGTCTAGAACTGGACAGGGCAATATTCCTAACTAAATACCACATTTAAATTAAAAATTAGGTGTTGGGGGTGCTTTTCCGCTATAAATAAAGTGTTTCAGTTAAGGTCATTAATCATCCTGAATTTACACACAATGGTAACATATTAATGAGTTGGAACACTACATTCCTCTTTATATTTGGCCCAGTTACACATGGGATGAGCCTTAAAACATTTTGTCCAGGCCATGCCCACTTCTTAGACTTCACCAACTAGTACAGGCAGCTCAAATACAATTCTGTTATAATGAAAAACATGGGCAGGCGCATATAAGTGTCTTAAACGCATGCAACCACAAATAAAGGAATAGACAGCTGTATGTCAAGACTAGCATCCTATCAAAATTAACCTCATGCTGACTGCTAATCTTCATAAAACATGCATGTGCTGTGTTTATTGTTTCACAAAGGTCACTGAAGACATAATTATTTTCTGGTTTGACATTACAGCGAACTTGGAATATTCTTGTAAATGTATTTTCTTTCTTACTCATTCTGTATTGAGATCCTAAGTCAAAGACAAAATATTTCTACCCTGATATTTTTCCTAGTAAATACATACATTCCCCCGTGAAAAAGCATCACTAGAAGCATGTTTCCTTGGCTTTTCATTCTAACTTTATCTAATGCGTTAATAGTGAAGAATGTAGCCCACACAGACATTTAACAAGAACAAATGAATGCCTCATTCCCAAAATCTCATGTTAACAGGGAAGTGATGAAAAATACTGATTGAAACTAATCTGCAGATACTAAAAATATCTGTATCAATACAATAACGTATACTTCCACAAGTACTGTGAAAATATACAATGTAATTAGATATTGGGAAGAAACAACTCATCAAACAGAGGAACTTAAAACTAATATTCTTTTAACTGTTACTATCCTTGGAATAACCGCTTGCAAAATGCTTGAATTACAGCCAAAGGAATAAGAATAATTTTTTCATTAGAAGTCATCACACCTTAATGTGAAGAATAAATACTAAAAAAGTAACATTTCATTTTTGTTTTAAACTTAATAATTACATTTAAACCTTCTACAAAACAAAAAATTATTATATACAAATAAGTGTAAAAAACAAGTCAACACCTTATCACAACAGGTGTGATACACTGGCACAATAAACAAAAGTGGAAAAAAAAGGAGTTCCAGGAATGCCTTGCTTCTCCCCACCATCATGCCCCTATAGGACATAATTTGATTGATGTCAGTTCTGATGTTTTATGTCAGCTGTGCAGTAGTAGACAAGTAGAATAAGAAAACTTTCATGGCAGGATAATTTAGTCATTGAAGTCTCTGAACTACCAACATTAATACCCAACATAACAGATGGATAGTACTGTTCTACACACTGTCAATCCCACAAATTCTGGTCAAGGGAAACAGCACAGTACACCAATTTATCAATTAAAATAAAGCATCCAAAACATTTTACTAGACAAAACAAATCAGCTCCCTCACAATATAATTTACAGGTCTAGTGTTTTTCATTTCAATATGAAATATGCTTTTACTGCTCACTCACAATCTCAGTCTACCAGACATGTGGATAGCTTCTACCACCCTTTTTAACATCACTACTCTTATGCACAGAACCAACTTCAGATTAGTCTGTTAACTCAGTATCACATCTTCCTTCAAAGCTCCTTTAAGCTGAGACCTATCAGGACAATTGAAAAAGATTATTGTCAGGTAACGTGTGGTCAGTAAGAACTGCTGATACTAACTTAATTTATCCTCTTGAAAAAATCTCTAACCCAAAGCAAACTACTCGTGCTACACTGTGCTACCATCTTCAATCTCATAGACCTTTAATCTAATGCTAAATCACAACAGTTTCACTAAGCAGACATTACAACAAATAATTTAACAAAGCAGAGATTATTGTTCTGTTCTACTACAGTTTTTACTGAAGTCATATTCTTACTAAGAGAATACACCATAAGCATTCGTTATTTAAAACGATGCAGTCCATTAAAAAATTCAAGTTCAGAAATGCAAAAACCTCTTCCTTACATAGCAAACCAAGAGATGTGTTTTGATTCAAACATTCCACAGCAGTGACAAATTATAGAACACAAAAATATGCTAACATAAATAAGCCAAAGGAGAGCTGATTAGTGCATTTTCACACACTGCAACATAACACCCAAATAGAAATGATTAATATTTTCACTCCAATTCACATATATATATATATATAGTTCAGAAACTACCTGTATGATTCTCTAACAGATGCAACCTCAGTAACCTCACTAAAACTGAGAAATAGTAACTCAATGATTGTGAAGCCACAAACTACTTGCTACAATTAATTTGACTTTTCTTCTCATTTAAGGGCAATGGAAGGTAAAACCACAAACTACTGCAAAAACATGAAGTAGTTAAAAACTGCAGTTCATGGAAAAAAAAGTAGAGGTATTAGAATATGAGAGAAAAAGTATTCAAGACTGACCAACCTAAGAAGGTCTGAGGAGGTAAACACATGTTCATTTTTTTCTGAATGCAGAGAAATTAAAACAAACAGGCCAAATTCAGCAAGATCTGGGAACTCTCATAAGCAATATATGTAATAAGAAACAGATAATCTGCACGTAGACAGAATAATGGAATAAGGACATACATTAAATTACAGCAGCTCACAGAGAACAATTAGATTAGTTCAGATAATGAACAGAGGGGGGCAAAGAGTACCTGAGCTCAAAAAAAAAAAAGTTTCTTATCTGCATAAGTATAATGAGCATATTAACACACAAAGGTAGCTGTGTGCATGCTATTCTACAGCTTTGCTGAGCACCTCAGAATTAAATGGGCACAAGGGCACTGTTAAAGTAAAAAGAAATTCCAAATAGAATGTTAGTAAGAAAACAAATTTCAGACCAGACACTGCAAGATACAATCTGAGATGCTGTTTACAACTGACTTGTCAACAATTTTAGAGAGAAGAATATCAAGTAGTTAGCAGTTCCTTCTTTCCTTGTGGGAAAGAAACCCCATGTATAATATTTAAAAACTAAGATGCTGACAGAAACATGAAAAAAGCAGAAAAGCAGAAGACCTACAAACACTGATACAAAATTCTATACTCATGTTAAAATGAAGAAAGACTACAAAAATTTTGAGAATAGGGAAGGTGATATTTTCTGCTCAGATATGAGTAACTAGTCATGTGGTTGCTGTGTAGCAAACTAAGGAAGCTGTTCAAAATATTCTTCCTATGATTCTATTCATTGCACAGAAAGACCCAAGGTGTACAGCTAGAAGAGATTATACAAGTGTATCACAAAGTCAGCTAAAAAGACGTAACTATGTTACTGTCCAACTTCTGATATTAAACCTGCGCAAATTAAAACATTTTAAATTGACGCACTGCTATGCCACAGTAAAAATGCTGGGAAATAACACTTTGGCATACAATTTCCTGTCATCCTGCTCTGAAATAAAAGATATTCTATAGCTACAACTTCTTCTCATCACTGTCTAAAGACACATGATCCTCCACAAACAGCAACATTACAGATTTATACAGAAATGTGAGGTATTAACTTACCTTTATTTCCCTGTCCTTTAGGTCTCTGAATGTAGGAAAGTGGGAGGAAAAAAGCAAAAGAAGTTCAGTTAGAATCCTCTAGTATTAACTTCAAGGTAATTGCATTTTTTTGCCAATTCGGCCCTTTTAAGCTTAAATATAATTTTAAAATATTATTAAATTCATGCTACTATAAAAATCTTCTGACATTATATAAAATATTATAAAATACCACAAAACCAAAAACTGATAGAATTTCACAAAAAAACCCAACATTGGAATAATCTAGTATTTTACAGCATATGAAGCTTAAATGGTGTGGAAAAACTGAACAAGTGAATTTTGATTGCCCCACACACACCAGGAAAAACATAAGCAATAAACATAAAAACAATGCATTGAGTAAAAAAAAAAATTAATTAGTAGCTTTAATTACTGACAATACTTGAACTTCATTATGATATGTCATCTTTTAAATTGACTGACAGGGACATATCAGAAAATAACCTACAGTGCCTTGCTTTTTAGATATGTAAAGGAAGATATACTGATATTGTAAGCCAAACTTCAGGTTGTGCATTCCTCATCTAGGCAATTACATTGAGAAAATGATACAGCCTGTACAAAGCTTTCACACAAAGAAATACCTTAAGGAGGATTTTTTTTTTTTTTTTTTTAGGATTAGTCATTACAAAACACCGTTAATCTGTCGTGCACTGTAACAGCACAAGTTACAGTATCCTTAATTCCTCTATAGCAAGATAAAATCGTTTAGAAAAATAAACATTAGTCTATGAAGATCTAACTCATCTTCTCACATATTTTCAACTGAGCATGAGTGAGTCTCTAGGCTCCATCACACTCTTAACAATTTTTAGTCCCAATGAGCTCAGGATTCAGAGGTTTGAAAGTTTAGGAGGTAACCACCTCCATGCTGCTTTTACATGTATCTGTCTCAGAGTTACCCGTACACTGTCCAACACTGCTCCCTCTAAATCTGCACTGGTTAGTCACCTCCCTCTCTCACAACCAGAGAACTATCTTTGTAACCTTAAAAATCCCAGACACCTTATCTTGTGGGATAAATCTAATCCAGACACAAAGGCATGTAAAGACCAAGACACATGGAACTAGAAAAGTTGGGAAGAAGCAGCCTTCGTGGAAGTCAGAACAATCACAAGCTAAGAGATCACTGAGCTAGAAATAAGTGCTTAAAGGAAACTGGAGAGCATGCACAGCTACAAAAGAAACAAAACATTAAAGGCACAGAGAGAAAATACAAGGAGGCAGGACACTGCAGGGCCAAAACTTTTGGGGAGTGGCAGAAGCCCACGGAGGAAGCAGAGCCCAAGAAAGAACCGCTTCCAGCCTGAAAGAAAGCCCAGCAGAGGCCTACCAAAGATACGGAAATAACAAATTCTAAGCTCCGTGAAAGACCAACTTAAAAATAAGTGCCCAGCAGCGCAAGGAGATAAACTGAGAACTGGTGGAAGAAGCGGAGGCCGGAGGGAAAGGTGGAGAAGAGGTGGGTGAGGAAAGGAAGAAAAAGGATGCGGTAACGAGGAGTGGAGGGAATTAGGGGTGTGCAAGGGAGAGGAGACGGCACTGGGCACCGCAGGAAGCCTGGCACTGAGGCGCTCCCGGAGCGGAGCGAAGAACCGGGAGACCGAGGGGGGCTTGGCGGGGAGGGCCAGCCCGGGTGGGTCCCGCACAAAGGGGGCGGGAGGCGGCGCGGGCTGAGCGGGGCTGAGCTGAGCGCCGGCGGGCCCTGCGGCCGGGCGGGAGGCGGAGCGGCCCCGGCGGTTCCGCGGTTATAAATAGGGCCGGGAAAGGGGCCCGCCATCCCGGCTCCCAAGGACCACCGCTCCCCATGGCGGCGGGGAGGGAAGGAAGCAGGGAGGGAAGGAGGGAGGGAAGAGGCCGCGAACCGCGCCGCCCCGGCGGCGAGGGAAGGTGCAGGTGGCCGCCCTGCCGCCGCCCCCCCCGCCGGCGGTAGCGACGGGCCCGGGAAGAGAGAAGGGCAGGGAGCGAGCAGCCGCCCCTCCGCCCCGCAGCCGGTACCTGGTCGACGCTGGTGGCTGACATTCTTCACGGGGAGCCGCTATC
>VYXB01009770.1:23117-151026 GCA_013397135.1 Pachyramphus minor | reverse complement strand
CCGCCTGGGCCTCGAGTGATTCCGCACGCTGGGGCCGCTCGCTCGCCTCCGCCGCCTCCTCCCCCTGATTGTCGCCGCCGCCGCTTGGGCTCGCTGCTGCTGCTGCTGCTGCCGCCGCCGTCGATCGGGTTCCCGCTGGAAGGAGCCGCCGGCCGGACGCAGCGCCGCTTCGCCCCCCTTGCTCTGGGCTCCGCTTCCCCACAATGGCGGACGGGCTCCGGCTCCCACTTCCGCTCCGCGGCGCCCTGACCTTCCGCTCCCCCCTCCACCGGCGTCGCCGCCGACCTTTCCCTTCCCGTCCCCGCCTTCTCCATGTCACGTGGCCCGGGAAGCAGCGCCGCGCGCGCGCGCCCATGGCGCGGGGGGGGCGGGGCCGGAGGCTTTCTGTAGGAGCGCGCGTGCGCGCGGCGGGAACAGGGACGGGGGGTCGGGCCGGCGGAAGGTGTGGGTGTCGCTCCCGCCTCCGGCGAGCCTGGAGTGCGCGTGCGGCTCGGGAATGCCAGGGGGCGAGGGAGAACGGCGAGTCCCTACTCTCCACCGCGCGTGTGCGGCGGAGCTGCCGGGGCGGGAGGTGTGGCGGGCGGGCGGCTGCGGGGTCGCGGAGGGACCTGGTCTGGCCGCCCTGAGCGGCTACTACCGCCTGCGGGGGGCTCAGGCCGCCCTGACCGGGCAGCTCCTGCCCCCCCACAGTCCTCATCTGGATCACAGGGTGGGTCAGGTTGGAAAGGACCATAAAGGGTCACCTGGTCCAACCTCTGCTCAAACAGGGTGATCCCAGACACATGGCACAGGATTGTGTTCCGACAGTTCTTGAGTATGTCCAGTGAGGAAGACTCTACAACCCCTCTGGAAAATCTATTCCCATGCATGGTCCCCTCCACAGCAAAGAATTTCTTCTTCATACTGAAGTGGAATTTCTGTTCATCGCTTTCTGCCCATTGCTTCTTACTCTATTGGTTGGCACCACCGAGAAGAGCCTGACTCCATCCTCTTGACACTTAGATATTTATACACACTGATAAGGTCCCCTCTCAGTCGTCTCCTCTTGAGGCTGAACATGGTTAGTTCCTTCAGCCTTTCCCTGTAAGAGAGATGCTCCAGTCCCTTAATCATCTTTATTGCCCTCTGCTGGACCTGCTCCAGGAGCTCCATGTCTGAGGAGCTCAGTAACTGGACACAGTACTGCAAATGGGTTCTGCTACTGGCACATCTGGACCTGCTACCTCTCTCATGGCACCCCTGTGTGGGGCTGTAAGTGGAGTCCAGCCTGGGCTGGAGTCAGAACCTTGGGTAGCTATGTCCTCCAGCTGAGCGAGCTCATGGATGGCAGGATTACCTTCTCGTAACCCTTATCCTGCCACCGGCGTCCACTCTGCTCTACCACTGGCCAGCACTTGGAAGTCTGTGCTTCAGTATAAGTTTAGTGGGAGAACAAACAATGCTTAATTAAGCAAGGGGTTTTTATTTAGCTGCTTTCAGTTCCGTCAGTAATGAATTACACAGGCTTTAATCAGTATAGGGGCTTCCTGTAGAAGCCATCAGTAAAATCCAAGACACTTCAACAATGCCACAGGAGAATTAAGCATTTATAAACTCAACTCTGAAAAGACAGCATTGTAGTTTATATGCTGCTTAGTGTTTGGAGGAGACAATGCCTTAAATCCAACACAATTGTGTAAACATAGCTGTCAACACAATGGGAAGTGGCATCCCTCAAGACCCTCAGTTCAAGTTCCTTTTGAAACTTGGTGCGTGTGTTTTTTCTTCACAAAGTAAAGTGGTTTGGGTTGGTTTAGCAATTGCACAAAGGGATCTTGGGAAAGCTACAGTTCTGGATGAAGTCAGTTTATAGTTGCAAATCATTTCTTAAAATTGTGAAAAAGTGAACATTATACTAGTAGTTACCCAGAGTTGGTATAGATAAAGTTTGTAGAGTGTTCCTTTACTCCACTGCAGTGAAGTCTGTAGTTTTGACAACAATCCATCAAGAAACACCCTAGAGTACCGAGGAAAGCAACAAGGATGATGTGAGTCTGGATCTGGAAAATAGGTTCTAAAATAAAAGCTTGAAAGAAATGGCTTTGATTGGGCCAAGGCTGAGAAGAATGAGACTAGGATATGAAAGGAAGAAAGTCATCAGGTATTTTTTGCATTTCAAACAAGACAAAATATCATGGATTTAAATTGCAGCTGGCAAGGTTAAAATTGATCTTTTTTTATGACACCTGGATGAAGCAGTTAACCTTTAGTAGATCTGCAAAGCTAACTTTGGATGAGACTCCTCATTTAAAACACTATCTGCAAGTAAGACTGCACTCCCGCCTCTAGCACCACAGTATCGNTTTTGACAACAATCCATCAAGAAACACCCTAGAGTACCGAGGAAAGCAACAAGGATGATGTGAGTCTGGATCTGGAAAATAGGTTCTAAAATAAAAGATTGAAAGAAATGGCTTTGATTGGGCCAAGGCTGAGAAGAATGAGACTAGGATATGAAAGGAAGAAAGTCATCAGGTATTTTTTGCATTTCAAACAAGACAAAATATCATGGATTTAAATTGCAGCTGGCAAGGTTAAAATTGATCTTTTTTTATGACACCTGGATGAAGCAGTTAACCTTTAGTAGATCTGCAAAGCTAACTTTGGATGAGACTCATTTAAAACACTCTCTGCAAGTAAGACTGCAGTCCCACCTCTAGCACCACAGTATCAAAGGAGATGGAACCTTTAGATTCAGTCTTTCGAATCGTATATCTTTCCCTTTTTTCCAGTTCTCCTAATTCCTAAGCAGCTATGATATGAGGGGGTTTTCACTTCTTGGTGAAGGGTTATAGTTTACATACAAAAAAATAGAGCTTGAGTAGACAGAAGAAAAGTAAAAGTGAGTCAAACAGAGCACGAGCAGTAGAAGGAGTTCCCGCATTAGATAGTCTTGCATTAGATAGTCTCCTTACTGATAAGCTAGGTATTCGTTTCTGCCTTTGGTTTGTTGTTTTTTTTTTATTTGTTTTCCTGTCATCTTCTATCCTTATTTCATTTAACCACAGTGAAATAACTCCTCAACTTTGTAATGCGTTTTGGTGTGGTGATGATAATGCCTCAAGAATTGTGGGTTCTAATCTGTTCCCACTGATGAGAGAATTCATATCTCAGCATTTCTTAAATCATGGGGACTCCCGTCCATGTGTATGTCCCACAAAGTTACATGCTGAGTACAGTATTGAAAATTCCAGTTTTGATCTCAGACACCTAAATCTGACATCAGTAACACTCAACAAGAATCTACCATAGAAGTCCATTAGGGAATCTGGGCCAATGAAACATCAGGTTTTAAATCATCTGTTTCGTAGCACCTTGCCAGTTCTCAATATCTTTTCCTGCGACCTAGGAAATGTGGCTTTTTAACCCCCTATTTTTGGAATCATAAAATGGCCACTGTTTCAAATGTTTTTGGCCCTCCTGATTGGACAAAGAAGTCTGGAAAGAATGCAGCCAAAAACTTTGAAAATGGGCATCAGGAAAGGAGAACTCAAATTTATTACCTGTTTGACATCTCACTGGCTTTGACCCAAGGCCATTAATTTTATGAGGCTGACAGTTGTTTCTGGATATTTGGGGTTTTAAATGTTGTTCTTTTCATAGAAGTACTGTATTGTCTTTGAGATAGTGCTGGCCCCTTTAGTTAACTATACAATGTAATAGGGGAAGGAAGAAAAGCACTAGGAATTTTTTATTCAGTTTATAATTGCTGAGATTTGTACGACAAAAATCCAATGTGCTGCAAATATTTCCAGTTTTTGATAATGTTGATGTCTGAACTGTGAAATGATTCTACATTGTTCCTCCTTATCTATACCATTAGGAATGTGGTAGAGTGAAAATTATCCTTAAAGAAAGTGCAATTTCAGCAGGATTCCAGTCTGCATTGCAAGCTTAGGCTCAAATAAACCTTTTTGATGGGGAATAATGCAAGCCTCTGAGGACTTGCTGGAATGCTCTGTGGCAATTAGTTCTCTAATATTATAGTTCAAGTTCCGGCCTTATGTGGCTCTAGAGACTTTGGAAATATATACGGTTCATTTTTCAAAATGCTTTTAGGCCTAGTTTTTATCCCCTCTAATTTTCCATTGTCCAGTAGTTACGTTCAGGAATGTTATTTGCGATCCAAGCTATGATAAATTGATTCCACCAGCCTTTGTCATCAGATTACCATATCAAACCTCTGCATCGTCCACATGTGTGACTTGAAGGGTTGGTGCCAATGGAGCCGTTCCTAAGCCACTTTGCTGGCAGTTTTCTCAATTGACTTAGTTGGGCAGGGAGAGTCAACCAACAGTAACATTCTCATCAGGACTCCATTTCCTTGTGGTTGTTTGAAATGCATATCAAACAGACATGTGCTCATGACCCCAGAAAGGTCTTGGGGCCCGCCTAGAAATATAGCTCTAGACTACAACAGAGGTCAGGAGGATGGCACTTCCCTGTGTTTAACCATTAAATCAATAGGTCCTTATCAAAGTCTTCCCTGTTACATTCAACAAAACCTTTTGGATTTTTCCATTACCGCTTTTAGCATAGTGGTTGTGCCAATTTAGTGGCAAACTTAAAGGGCAAAAGGGTGACTGTGTTTAACCCTCTGAGATACCTTTTTCCCTTCAGCTTCACTGGACAAAACCAGAAAAAAGAACATACGTATTTTTTAAAAATTAGGAAAAAGAAATCAGGAAAAAAAAAAGAAAATTTCTTTGAAAATGTTTGAGATTTAAGACACAAGTTCTGAATTGCTCAGAAAATGCGGTGAAGATCCTTTTCTTAACCATTAAAATGTAAAAAAATACCATGATTTTCTCATACTTCTCTGAGTCTGAACTGTAAAACGGGTGACTTGACTTTGTCAAGTCTCGGCTACACATAGAATGTGTAGCCAAAGAAGAACTATTGTTCTTCTGTTTCTACTGTCTCCAAATATATATATATATATAAACATCAGTGCATTATTATCTAGTGTTGGTGATAGACCTTCTCCAAGCAGTAAGCTGGACTAGGTGGCTTTCAGATGTCCCCACTAACCAATATTTTTATCTGTGATAGAGAGAATCTGTGAATGATTCATGAGACAAAGTCAAAGCTCGGTTGTTGGTGACTACTGATAACCATGCCTTCCAGAATGTCCCAGATATTAGCACACCTCCAGCTACCCCTTGGCATTAGCTGAGGTCAAGAGACTAGGATGCCCAACTTCATCTGGAATAAAGGAGCACTGCGTTAATGAAAGTCCTCAAAAAATGTATATAAATGAGTGAAAACCAGCGTTCAGCTGTAGATAAATAAACAATTTCCCTCTGTGTGTGTGAGATTTAATAGTTCTGAGCTATTCAATATAGGCATATATAAAGACTTTATCATATCTAATTTACTCAGTTGTTATTACACAGCTACATGTTCTGCACCCTGTGTGAAATTCAATTGTATGCTGAAGTCCAGGGCAGGTCCCAGATTCCAGCAAGTGTTCTTTTCCAAGATTTGAACACTTCTGAATGTACAGCATCATCTACATAACATGTTTTCAAAATTTGTTGCATATTTTCAAAATATGCAACAGGCATTCCGGAAAGTGATAGACAGAAAGAGTGATAAAATTACGTGGTATGTTAATGTTGTTGATGCCCTTTTTGGGAATGAGGAAGTACAAGCTTGCACTTAAGAAAGAGTTTTGGAGGAGACTGTTGTATGAAAGGACTGCAAAATTGTAAGATAGACTGTAAATAATCATAGAATAAATTGTAATTGATGGATAATTAAATAGAATGTAGTAGCTCAAAGCTAACACTGTGACAGACTTAAGCAGCTAAATTAGTGTATGGTGTCTTTAAAAAAGAGATTACTGTGTTTAACCAACAATGATTTCACCTCCTAGATACTTTGATTTTATTTCCTTTGTTATGCAACGTGTTATTTTTGGTGGGCTCCATTATCTGGGAGCATGAGGTAAGACAGAAGCTTTTCACACTGGCAAGCTCTTCACCAAAGAGATCCTAATGTACGGTATTAGATATTTGATACCAGTGTGTGCTTTCTATTTGGCTTAAGGGAGCATGTAGCCGTATTACAGTAGGCTGGGTCCACAACAATGATTAACTACTGACAGATCTTCTTTGATCAGTTCTTATGAAAGACAGTCTTAAAAATTATATGTATATACCCTTTAGTTCTTCCATCCCTCTGTGAAACCCTGCTGTCCTTCAGTCTATTTTTTTAATTTAAATTTCATTCATATTTTGTTTAAAACTAATTCCTCTTGCTCTCTTTGCTCCTAATCACATAGAGCAATCTCTCTTTTGGTGTACAATGTTGCTCATCATAACTGCACATTTGGGGCTTGGCCCTGCCATCGTCCTGACTGCAGTCTGGAGTAACACTGTGCTAGAGAAGATTCCCAGTGGACATAGTTTATATAGCTAGGTTACTTCTGGTCTGCATCACAGTGCTATTCAGACTGTACTTTTCCCAGTCCATTAGTAAACAGCCTATGGCCTTTTCCCACCTGTTTCAAATTATTTCATATGCCAGACCAGAAAAAGCATGGAGCTGTTGTACAGACACTGCTCAGATACTGTAGAGTTTGTCCAAGTGTTTTTAGGTGACCTGTAGTAAGAAAAGCTTCTTTAGTTCCACTTAGCCTGTGACATTCTTACTCCAGGACAGCTGTTTATCTATTTCATTCCTATCTCTAGATCTGGCTTGGATGAGCTGTAGGTAGATATACACAAAATAAGCTTTTTGGGAGCCTCACATGATAACCTGCCTGCCTGAGAATATTCACTGAATGCTATTCTCTGATTTTAACTTTATAATTTTCCTGATGTTTAAGAGAAATTGTCATGAACTGCATTCCATAATTATTTCACAAACAAACCATGTGATTCCTACCTCAGATTGTAGATGCAAGGATAATCTTTTTAATTAAAATGAAATTTACTGTATAAAAAAGACCTGGTGTGCATCTGCTGAGATGGTCACCTATTCCACAAGTTTGCTTTGGCACTTATTTCGGAAAAAAGGATTAAATAGATTGTGGAACGTGTACACGATTCTACCACTGTATTAATGATTTTCTGTTCACTATGGTGGAAAATACTTGTAAATCTTTCTGAAGTGGTATTCTGCATGTAACTGTGGCAGACTCCTGCACTTCTTTGTCTGTTTCATTAGATCAGTGAAGCGTTTTTACTGCCTGACTCTTCATGTCACAGGAGTCCCCTATTTCTCTTTTCTCACCTAAAAGCTCTTATTACTTTTTTTTCAGAAATGACAGAAAATCGTGTCTTTTTGCCAGTATTCTGTGTTTTTCATTCTTGCTCAAGAAGTCCTGCAACTTTTCAGTAGAATGAGGGGTTTGGCTCTGCTCCCAGCATCCATACAGCGACCCATTCCATTAATCTGATTTCTGAACTTGGAAAATTTTCATCAATTTTATAAGCTTACAAAACTTTCTAAAATCCTTCTATCACTGATGCTTACATTTTTTCTTAGATGCCTTTTTCTAAGTAGTTCATTAGAGGTTAGATTCAAAAATCATATAGCATAATGTAGGAGATTTAGCTGCTAACCAGAAGGAGAGGAACTGGAAGGTTATCTCCAGCACTAGCTCCAAGATCACTTGCTCTGAGAGATCCAGAGAGAATTAAAGTAATCCCTCTCCCAAACCCTATACCTCTGTCTAGATCTTGCTGTCTACAGAGGTATGTCTATGCAAGATGAGTCCTCTGTTACTGTTGTTACACCATTTATATAAGGGGAGGATGTTGTCAAAATTCATTATTTGAGTGTTCAACGTCTACAGCACCTATGTAATCTCTGTTGTGCTCCATAGAATTTACTAAAATTTAAATCAGTATGATGTTCTTCCTATCAGAAGCAGTATTTTTCAGGCCATACTTTTTTATATGTTGGGCTATTTCTTCACACTTCTTTTTTCCTCAGAAATATTACACTATTATATATTGCACCCCCACCAAGTAAGGGTGTAATAAGGGAATAAGTGAAGAATCATGTTCCTGAAAGACATTTGCCTTAGAAATATCTACAATAATTATCTTTTCTTTCCATCTGTGTCATGTTCCTCTTCTAAATTATATGCTTATTTTATACATATCACTTTATATTATCACTTATATTATCACATCATGCATAATTATGTAGATTATATTGTCATATTTGTTTGTTTAAGAACTATTTTAATGTTCAGAATCATCATTTTAGAATTAAATTTATTTACAATGAACTATGGTAACTTTGTTCTTGTATGGGATACTGCATATATCTCCTTAAAACCGTTTAATGTCTGGGGTGCTGAAATCTTGTTAAGAAATCAGGATACAAGCCAGGGTTTCAGAGTCCTTGGAAGCACTGGTCTGACTGGTCAGAAAGGTTGATGGTTTTGTCTGTGTACTTTGAGTGCCATGGTCTCTCATTGAACAAAAAAACAGGAGTAAGATCCATTCTCTCTGAACAATGCAAGAGGATAAATTCAACACTATTATCAGTGTACAGTGTCAGTGAAATTTAGCCCATTGACACAAGGCTGAATATGACCCTCAAAAATATAGAAGCTGCAGAAGGCAGCAGGTGTTAGTTCTGCGTTGCTAAACCATCAGTTTACCCTTGCAAGCACAACATCCAGCCACCCACCGTTTTATCAGTGTGATAATAATAGGAATTAATCACCAAAGGATGATAGAATGTAGTTAATTTTTCTTCTTGACTATTCTCTTGACCATAATATGTGGGAGAAGGAAACCTGTGAATTAGAATATTTGATATTTTGTATTCATTCATGCCTTCCTGTAAAAGCAAGTTAAATCTAGACTGTGAGTTCGCTGTAAAATGGCTAAAAAATACTTTAAATATACAAAAGGTAGGACTAAGGCCTTTCTTTTTCTACATATGGATTACTTGAATAAATAAATATAACATACAGCTGACATAACTAATTACATGATGGAACCCATAACCCACTGGTTGTCGTGAATCCATTTTTATTTTAACAGCCTCATCAAAGATATACAATCTTTTCTATATCCTTATATTTCACTCCAGACACAGAAGCTGTCTATTTTTTTAAGGCTTTTCATTGACCCATGTAATCAAACGTCTGATTGGCTTCTGAATCAACACCATTAATTCTAGTCCACTCAAAAGTGTCTCCAGGGAAGACAGCTCAGGATTATTTTTTTCTGAGCGGTGGTTTCTGCTTTCAGTTATTTTATTAATTTCTGTTTGCCTGCTGTTGTTTTGATCTTTCAGTTTTCTTACTGTTTGATCAGTAACTGCATCTCATAAATGGTCCTGCTGATTCTGGCATGGCAGTGCTTTCTCTTACGGCTGACACTTCACAGTATTTTTTCTATGTTATATTTTAGTTGCCTGGTCATGGCCATCTTTATTCCCTAATCTTAATTTCATGGTCTGCACTGGCTAACTCCTTAATTAGGCAAGGCACAAGTACTCAAGTGCTCAAGATTTGGTGCGAGTTCTCAGTCAGAGCAAATGCAGTTTACTTTAGGCTGATCACCCATCACTTAAAAGATCTCAATATTTTATTGTTTTCAATCAAATCTCAGTTTCTCACAACAGTAAGTCTGAAGTCTTGCTGAAAAATGCTCTTCATAGGTAATATTTAATGTATGGATTATACACATTATGGTGCAATGCTCAGATCCAATACAGAATTTAAAATAAGTAACCATCTCTCATACTTAAATCAACAAAAATAATGAGGTATTAATAAATTTACTGTATTGATTCATGTTAAATTATTTTTATTTTAGGAAATTGCTGAGATAGGAGGCCTATCAAGTGTCTCTTAGATTAATATACTACATTTCAAAAATTATATACTTACATAATTATATAGCTACATTTTACTGACTAGTGAACAGGATTAGAAATGTCTTCTTTGATTAGTTAAATGACGTCTCAGTCTTGGTTTTGTTTAAAGGAAGAAGTTAATTTTTCTTTACTTAGGGAATTCTGATCATTAAAGGACATACGTCTCTTACTGTTTTGGGCCTAATGAGTTGGGAAAAGAATGTCCTATACTGCAGCTCAGTTTGAGACAAATTTTGTGCATACTCAACAGTATTTTTTCACTTCTTTTAATTTAGTGTTTTTCAGATCTGTTGTGACTTGTTACTAACAAGCAATCAAATAGCAAGGTTTACAGGAGGGAGACTGACAGCTGCCATTCCTGCCTTCAAAAGGAAAAGAATTTTGCTAATTTATTTATTTTTGGTAACTTTTAAATAGATCCACTAGGTGGTGCTTGAAATAAGCTACCCCGGTGTGACTTGCTCATGGCTGCCAAGCCCATCTCAAAAATCCTGGTGTAACTGGAAGTCACTGTGACTGAGAAATATTAACCTATATTTTATTAGGAAATAAAAAAAAAACAGGAATATTCTGTGCAACATGAATGAGTTTGCTATCCCAGTGCTTGGGTTCCTCCTTTTCCAGAAATGAGTTTTTTGTTTCAAAAGTAGAACAAGATGTTCACCATTATGGAGATGTACTGCTCTCCATTATAAATTTAAGTTATTCTTCATCTCTGGTACTCTCAGACCTCTGATACTCTCAGAATAGATAATTTTCCATTAGTATCTTTGGCATTTGAAGAAAAACTTTATGTCCAGACTCAAAGTGATTTGGATAAAGACAAAGCTTGGCACTACCTGAGTGCTTCATCAGTCCCAAAAAAAGGTTTAACTTCCAGTAAGGAATAAAGGAAGACTGTTGTGATGTTACTGCACATGGCCACAGGAAGGCCCCCATGGCCAGTTATGCAGGTATGAATTACGGAGACAATGCCAAATTCCTTGTGGAGACCAAGGCTTTTTATCCTGAGTTATTCTTTAGCCATTTGCTGTGTAATCACTCATCTTAATGTAAACTAACTTCTTTGGAGCTCTAAAAAAACCACAGCTGCCACAGACTTCTTGATCAGCTACTCATCAATCATTATAGCCCAATAATTCCCCTGCCTTTCAATCTGACACTGAAAGCTTCTGGCATAATTAATTTTTTCCTGACATTTCTTCTCTATCAAAGAGGGCGTTAGTCCTGTCAAACTGCTGCCCAGTGCCCCGATGGGAGCTCTAAAACCCCCCAAGCTGCTAGGAGAAGCTTTGACACCCTTAGCCCTCAAGACACCTCCAGGTGCCTCTGCTGTACCCTGAGGGTGAAACCAGGCTTCACTTGTGTTTTTGAGGGAAGTGCCCTTCAGAAGGCATTTCTCTGTTTGCAATTTTCTTTGCAGATTCCCAGGAGAGAAAAAAACTCCTTCAGCTCATGGCAAGTGGGAATAAATAGAGAAGGAGAGGGAAGAAACATGATGAACTTGTTCCTATCCTTTTTACTTGCCTGTGCTCAGATGCTCAGGCAGGTGGCTGAGGGGAGCTGCCTGGGCTGTACCCATGCAGTGCTGACACTTGCACTACCCATTCAAGTCTTGCCTGAGAAGTAGTCTGGCAAAGGTGAAACGGCTCTGATTATTGGGGCAGATCTAGGAGGGCTTCAGATTTGGGGCGAGGGGGCTGAAGAACTGAAGTGGTGGAGCCCTGTGGGAAAGTCAAGGCAATACTGAGAGCTGGGCAGGAATTGGAAGTGCTGAACCAGCAGCTATTGAACCAGGATAATATAGACCTACTTTGGTAAGTGCACTGCAGACAAATTTAATCTGTCATTTAGGTGTAGTGAAAAGTCGGTTTGCTCATGACCAAAGCACAAAGGCTCTTTTTGCCACAAGGTTAGGAGGCAGAGTAAGGTATATAAACTAGGATAATGTACAGGAAAAGCCAATCTTTCGCCTTTAGTATGTGTATATCATGCCAGGTATTTTCTGTCTATGAAGAAGCAGCCTAAGGATATTGATCTTAAAGAAAATACAGCATTTGGATCACTGGAAAGCTATAGAGAAGAAATTAGTTAGAAACTCAGCATTTTGTGCAAAGATTATTTATAGGACATGAAAAAATAAGCTTAATTATCTGCTGCGCATCTTGGAATAATGCTGATATCCATAATCTGAAATATGCAAAGTAGAAAATATTAGTGCAGCCCTCAATTAGTATGAACTTGATTGTTCAAAGGCTTCCTGCTTCTTTTTTTGTTAGTTATTGTAGGCCTGAAATGGATACAAAAGTTTTATATTTATATTACTTTTTTTTTCCAGTTTGTTGTTGCTACAAAAGTTTAACATCAGTTTTACATTTGTACCTGAGTGTCTTCATTTTTCAAAATGCTAAATTGCCAAAAATCAAAGTCTTTCTTCTAAACCAGAAGTCACAGGTAGTCGATTTTATTCTTTATTTAGCTTATTTCTTTATTGAGTTTGTGGGAGGGGGGTTAATAACCTAGTTCTTTTTTACTGCTTCTGTTTCATTTTCATGTGAAGAGGCTCATAAAATCTTTGTTCATGACCACGTGAGTCTGCCACATAGGCAGGGTGAGAACTATAGGTGGTTATCTCAGCAGAGAACCAAGAAAGAAGCCCTTGACTTGTGAATCCTCAAAGCAAGGGGGAAGCTACTCCCTGTGCCAGGCTCAGGATAGAGTGTCTTGAAATCCAGATGCAGAAGGAACATGCTTCAGTCTCTGTGCTTTAACGTTACACTTATTGTTATGATCTTTAATGTTGTTTGAAAAGAAAGAATTCAGTTTCAAGAGCTTTGGTAAGATCCCAGCTAGGAACGGGAAAGAGTTAATTTCTGTTTCACTGGCATAGGGTTGTATAAATTTTCATTTGTTTAAACAAGGGATTTAATAATTATTTCTTGTAAACAGAACTAAAAAATATTTACTAAGTTTCAGGGTCAAAATAAGACTCCATGGCTTTTTTAGTATTTAATGCTAAGATAGGACAAATGATTTTTTATTTCTTCCGTTAGTCTGTAAATTTTGTAATGCAAGGTAACTAGAAAAGTTTAGGTTAAGTAAGGAATTTTTTTTCTCCTGCTGTGTTGTAAAATTGCTATTAGCTTTAAACCAAGCCTAATTAATTCTTGGTGTAAGTCCACATAGCTGAGTGATGTCAGTGTTTTAGAAATGTTTTCTGAGGTGATCTGTAAGACTGAAAATGGAAAGTTTGCAGAGAAGTCAGTCTGAGGACAAAGCTATAGAAATATGCCTTGATCAAAAGCCAGGCCACACAAAAAGGGGAAGAGAAGTAAGTGCTTTGCTTTACTTGTTAAAAGCTAGAGAAATAGCAGGTAAAGATGTCCTAAAAGTATGGTTTCTGTAGTTTTTCAGTAGGCTCTCTCATAGAATTAAGATGTTAAAGAGGACTAATCATGGTGCTTGCCATGAATTAAGCATTGAATATATAAGGAAAGCAAACAAAGAAGCAAGCAAAAAACTGGAGTGAATGATTGTTTCTCCAAACAGAAGGAGGCTAAAAACAGACCATACCAGGGATCTGCATTAAGACCATATTACTTTTGTTTGGAAGCAAAACTTTTTACCCACTTAGTCTAAAAATAGGCTAAAATGAGATGGAAATAACTGTTAGAAATCAAAGATGAGAAAACTTACCCTTTACAATAGGACAGAGATGACTAATAGTAATTCTGAGGTAGAGTAGAGTATATGCTCTGTTTTGTGGTTGTATTGCCTTCAGATATGTATCAAGTACCATTTAATTCTATGCAATTGGTCATGCTCTTTTGGGATTGTCATATTCACTTCTCACTTCCAAAACATTTATCACTGCAACTAAAATACTAGTATGTCTTCCTGGCTTCCTCCAATAGATGATTAGCCAACAGTCTCACCTTCACAACCTAACAGTTTCTTGTCTCCTCCTTGCTGCTGTGGCAGATGTCATCTCTCTGGCTGTCATTTTGGCTATACTTGAACATTTATCAGGTTTCTATTTATCTTTATCCCTAGATCACACCTCCTTTTTAAATAACTCACTCTGAATAGTGTGACCAGGATAGAATTCTCTTTGTCTACTCACAACACTGAAGTTCTCATTCATGCAATGGTTGCCTCATTTCTTGAGACCTTTTTCTAGTCCTGTCAAATTCAGTGTCCTGCCCTTGTCACACCTACCTACAAGGCCGCTGTAAAAATTGCTTTTTGTGCACATCTGAAATAGTTAGCTTTCTGTGTTCTTCCGTATACTCTCATTTCTCTGTCACATCAAACCTAAGATGCTTATCCTCAAATCAAACACTTTTTATTTTTGCCACCTAACCTATGGCATCAGCTTTTCTTTTGCTATGTGTTAGAATTAGGTGCAGGCTGCTGTCTGCCCTCACTGTTGGGAAAAGCTCCACAAAATAAGTCTTCTTTCAGCCCCTCCTTGAAGTTCTCGTCTAGGCCATTTGTAGGTGTTCCAGGGAGGGTTCGGAGGGATGGCAAAATGGAAAACAAAACAGTGCTGAAAGCTCAGAAAACCCAATATTTATTACTAGGAAGTGGCCAACAAACCGAGAAACTGAGAGACATGAAAGAGGAAAGGAAATAAGCCCTCAGTACAACCTCCCACTCACGCAGGTGTTCCTTACGAGGTTGTCTTACTGACCCCAGAATGACCAGAATTTCCCCATGGCAGAAACTGCATCCTTGGAGTGTCAGCAGGCTCACAAGGTAACGGGCTTCCCCACTGAGGCAACGTTGTCCTCCATGTGAAGCTTGAGAGCACTCCCACAGGTGCTGTCTGCCTTTTATAGAATTTAGCTGGTTACATCTACCTGGGCAGGTGTGGCCCAGCCAGAGGCTTCTGTCCCTCCCCCCGTTATGTCAGTGATGTCCCTTCTGCGCACGCATGCGTACATTGGAATTCCCCCGGCACCTGCGTGATACACCTGGAGGGGTCTTCCCTAAATGAGTCTGGGGGCTTACTTCATCTCCCTCCTCTTCATTTTCTCCTTCAAGTGCCCTTGGAGGGCCATCAGGCAATAGGAAGATACCAATTAATTTCAGTTTATACAAAATACTGTCTTCAAGGACGAAGTTTTGGTTTATCAGGCCTTGTTTTCCCACTACTTGGCAGGAAACAGAACAAACTTTCCCAGGTGGCTGGGCCAAACACAGACCAGAAGAGAAAACATCCACATTCCCCGATACAGTAGGCTTCTCAAGACCTAGGATGCAGACATGCAATAATTTAGGCTCATTATTTTGACCAGCAATGGTTCCACTGTTTTCTTGTCCTCTGTCTAACTCTGTCTTTTTTTGTCTCTTTGTATGTAGATGTAGGCTGCCTGAGGCCAGGCACTTGTTTTGCATCTGCACAGAACCTCAGAGAACAGAGTAACCTCAACCATTGCAGTCATACCATCAATGCATACATGATATTCATCTTGTAGGGGTTTTTTTAATAACAGACATCTTTTTGGATTAACCACATCATGGAACTACCTTCTCAGTCCTTCTGTACACATGGCTTTCATTTAATTTCACAGATATTATACCAAGTTTCCCTGCCAGGAGAGCCAAAAGGACATCACAGGAAGGATTGTTTCAGTGCCTAAGAATAGCTCTGTCCTCTGGCTACCTCACTAAAGGAAAGTAAAACATCGACAGAAGATAAAAATGGCTCTCATATGCTTCCTTCAGTGGTGCTGCGATAGAGACTATTAATAGTATTAGTATTGGCAATATAGAAAGCATTCTTTTCTAGTTGAATTCACTGAGGAAAACAGTAAAGAAAATCAAGAATAAAAGCACCTACTTCATTTATTGACTCATCTGAATCAGTGAATACCCAGTGATTGCCAACGTGGATTAAAGTTTATATCTTATTGAAGAACTCAAATATTGTTTCACTTGGCAGGCAAGGGTCTAAGTAAACAGGTTTTCCCTGAAGGTAGCAAGAAATGTTGATGCAATGATGGTTATTTATTAGCTTTGGTTTTGCTTTTAGAGAGATGTGCAAATAATGCCCTAGCGCTTAGAATTTAAATGGGTCAAACTATTTGTACTGCTTAGACTCTGCCCAATGTCTTTTTAAGTTCCTAGGGATAAGCTTCTCAATAGACATAATTTTGAGAAGTCCTTTATCCTCCTTTGGTACTTTGTGCAGATTTAAGCACTTTTGAAAATCAAGCTGTTCATTTAGGTTTTGCAGTAAAACTACTCAGAACCATTTCTTTGCAGAAGATATTCCTCAAAGCTTTCTCAGAGAATCACCAATCTGTTTGCACAGAGATCTGCCCAATTTTGATTGATTTTCTTTCTTGAAATGTCTGATGTTGATGGTCTAGTCACTACAAGTGACTTCTTAAACCCAAATCCAGGTATCTTGACTAAGAATCTCTTGTAGGTTCTTGTTTCTATAACATAAAATAAAAGCAAATTTTGTAATCTTGGAATGCAGTAAAGAGATGGTTGTCCTCTGGACAGATCTATTCACATCCCTAGCTTAAACTGGTTATTTGAAAAACATAAAAAGGTCTTTGTTCTCAGTTTACAGAAAGAGCAATTTAAAACTAATTTGTCCTTTTTTAAAAAACAACTTCCCTGGGGGGAAAAAAATACTGATAGTGAGATGTTGAAATCTGCTTTCCATTTGACTAGGAGAAATTAGTTTTGATAGTGAGGCACACCAGTCTTACTTTAACAATGCCCAGCAGACACAGGTATCACATCTATACTTCTAGTCACTCTGCTCACTTTCATCTGCAATCCTCCTTTACTGCAATCAGTTACCAGCCAGAATCTGCTCACAGGTCCTGATAGCATCAGTTCCCATTATCTACCAAGACATATGGCTCTTTGCTGCACACCTTGTGTGTAGAAGTAATGCAAACCAAATGAAGGCCTGCCTTGACTGTGCCTTTGCAAAATTTTTCTTGGTGGTCTCTGACATACTATGTGTTTTAACTGGCTATAGAAAATGGGACATCTCTTACCCAGTATTTATTTTTATTTATTTGTCTGGATCAATGTGAAAACTTGTAGAAACCTTTTTTCAGTGTTGACTATTTGGCACCAATCTAAGCTTTGTTTTCCCACTGACATTTTTACCAATGTGTGAACTAAGGCACCTAATATTGTATTATATTTTATATTTTTGAAGACCTTCAGGCATTATCATTGCTCTCATGTAAGTTTTACAAAATTATAGACTCTTCAAAATCAGTGCCAAAACTCCTATCGTCTAGCATTTTAAATACAGCAAGTGAGATTAAGGCTACTCCAGTGATACAGCAAATCCTATTAAAGTCATTTAGATTAGACTTTTAATGTTACTTAAGTTCCTAATTCTCCTTTAATCCTAGTTAAGATGAGGTGCATAAACAAATTTACCTTTCTGAGGCTTAAAAACTTTTGAAAATCCCACCCACCAACATGCAATCTACAGGTTTTTGTATGACTTAGAGATCTGATTTTTCAAGGAAATAAATGTGGTCATATTGCCTGTCCCCTCTCTCTCCCTCTGCCAGTCAGTTTCTGACCTATCTCTCTGTCTCATAACTTCCGAACCTGACAGCTAATGTTGACTACATTTGGCAGAAAGGCAAGAGCCCAAAGATATTAAGTCATTACAAAGCATAATGATTGGAGAAAGGCAAGCTGCAGCATAATCTCAGCCGTCCTCACTTCTCTCTTGTCCGCGCGGGCTTGCAGGTCAGCACATGTGTTGGTCACAGTCAAAACAACACCACTGTCTCTGTCAGGCAGAGGATCTTATCTCCAGAAACAATCCACACAGAGAAGGCAGTAGACACTACTTTGACGAGGACGGTGAGGGAACTTGAAACACTTGTCTACTGGAAACTGGGCCACATGATTTCATCATCTAAAACTTGTCACCTGTTAACTTTCAATAGCCAACAATGTACAGGAACTTCTCAACTTCTCAGCTGGAAAAATGCTGTTGAAAACAACACATTTCCCCTGAAATGGCATCAACAGATTTTATTTAAAAGTAATTGTTGTCCTGACCTTCACAACTTTGCTGTCTTGCAAAGGGCAAAAAATTTTGACATATCCCAGTGGCAGCTGTACTGAAGAACTGACATTGGTGCCTCCTCTACAAAAGGTTCTCCAATTTAGATTGGCTCTGTGACATGCCACCAGCAGGAGACGCACTATCATCCAGTTGTGGTTCACAGTGGATATTACTTCTCATCCCCCAGGTTACCTCATCTTGATCCCAGGTGATCAGGCAGCAGGACATGTACCGTGTCAGGACAAATGGAAATCTATCCACAGGCTGTGGCTCTAACTTGACTTCTCACGGTTGGGCTCTTTTGTAAATGAAATACTGATGCCCAGGCCCATGAAACTTTGTCATCAAGGCAGTAGACAATACTTTTACATGTTCAATTAAAAGGACATTAGTAAACTCAGTAGAGGTGATTGACCTTCAGCTGGAAACAGAGAAGCTGGTGTTAAATAAAATTAAGTACTCAATGGCTCATCTTAAAAATTTGTGTTGAGACAGTACCCATTGGAGGCAGCATAGAACAGTTTTTAATCCAGTATGTGGAACAAAAATTCTCACCTCTTTTTTTCTCACCTCCTCAAAAGAATATTTGTAAAGAGTATTTATAAAGAGTTTAAGCCGGTGATGCATCTGTCCGGACTCAAACAGTTTCTTTTCCTGTAAAGGCACAATGTTTATTGATGCCTGATTTTTTTTATAAGTATCTAAAGCATAAAAAGGTATTTTTTTTTTATTTGCTTGGAATAAAAGGCAATGCAATATATTCTTCTCCACCTCACAAACCTATTTGGCAGTAGGGATGCGTTCCGGTAAATACCATGTACCACTGATGGTACATGAGTACATGAAAAGATGGGAGGGCTAAATTTTTTATTTTAGTTCAGGTCTAATGTAAATAATGCATAGATTGTGCATAGCAGTTTGTTACAGTAGCTCGATCCCAGTCATACTACCTATGTTTTGGCAGTCCAAAGCTTGTCTAGGTGAGAAGATGGACATTGTTTCAAACAGAATGGTGGTTTGGTCACATCTGCTTGTTCAAATATCTACTAACAGAACAGATTAACAACATTATTAAAAAATAAATAAGTCTATGTTTCACAGCATAAACATATTTGGGGGGAAAAAAAAAGAAATTACAATACCACATTTTCTTCATTGTATCTTAGATATGGTTTGTTGTCTGTTTATTGTAAGAATTGATCTGTACAACCATATTCTTGTATAATATTCCAATAATGTCAGCAGTAGCAGACCTCAGCTTAACATATATCTCAGTGTTTTCCAGAAATGAAAGCTTCTCTTCTCCACATAACTTAGGAAGAATGACTGTGTTGCATGTCTCTCATTCTTTTACAATGTCATATGCTGGATTCCCTCCTATTTAGAAACAGAATGGCAACTGCATAAACTCATCAAGACAAATGATTTATTTAAAGCATAGGTAAAATAAAAACCTAAACCTTAATAAAATATAAGACCCAAAGAAAAGTTTGCATTTATCATGATGAAGTATATAGAATTATCATAGTCACAAAAATAAAAGAAGAGGAAAATGTGTCAGCTTTTCTGGTATGGAAGTGAAAGATAACTATGTATGCTTAGTTTTTATATTTCTGCATGCACACATGTTCATGGTGCACCTGGATATTATTTTCTTTTTAAGTTTGCAAGCATCCTTTTCAATATTAAGCTTTTATTTACTGGCTTCAGCTTGCAAATGATTTTACCAGTGTCTCAGTCTATGATATTCTCACTCGAAAAGCATGCAGTAGGTCTGATTGTGCTTTACTCAGTCTTTAAACTTCCAGATTTCCGGAAGCTGAGTGTCTTCAAATGTTCACAACCTCCACCAAACAAAGTTTACCGTATACAAATTAATTCCCTGGAAACTGATTTTGGTAGTCTTTGTAATGCCATCTTATTTGCCAAACATTTTTTTTTTTTTCTTTTGGTATATTTTAGTGCAGAATTCCAGTCCAGGACTCCAAGATAGCCACATCCTGAGAGCACAGAGTCAACACCTAATTCCCTGGCAGGTAAAACTCCATTTAAAGTATCTTCCTAGGCAAAAATTTGAGTCAGGACATTGGATACTGCTTCTGTGCCAGGGCTTGCATTTATTACTCTGTGTATCCTGCTATGTAGCCTGAACAGGAATAAAAAGACAACAGGATGAAGTAGCTGCAGAGTGTGATCAAATTCAGTACAAGGCAGCAAAGAACCACACCTTGAAATAACACACTTTGTTTGAGTACTTGGCATTAAAGGTAAAGAGGAACTTGCTACAGCAAACCATAACCCATAGACTGCTACATTGCAGGCAGAAACCATATGCTGGAATGCATGCAGGAAAGAGAAGGCATGTGAATGCGCAAATATCCTGCTTGCAGATTTTGCTCGCAGCTTTTCTGTGAGCCCCAGCAATGTGAGTTAGCATCTTTTACCATCTGTATGCTTATACAGTGGAAATGTTGACAGGCTGCAAAAGTAGCAAAAAATTGTGAGCAGGGGTCCCAGGGAGGGACATTATTGCCAGCCAGACCAAACACACTGTCACAGACAGAAGTTGTGAAACACACAGATGCAGGGAATAATAAGAAGTTTATTGAAAAGCTGTTGTGTTTGCAAGTTTGGGAGGTTTTTTTGGCTCCTCCTCACCACCTCACCAGTTAACAAAGTTAATTTGGATAAATGTCAGCTGGAAATGAGTGATAGGTAGAAAACTGTGAAAGGTGCAAATAAAGCCTGAAGTCATTATATTCATTAAATATACAGCCAATGGGTAAATCCTTCCCCATATGTATGGGCACAGATTAAATTTAAAGGGGGAAGACATGAGAGTTAAGGAACCTACAAGTCTTTCCTCTCTTTAAATACATACAGTGTGCTGCATATTCTCACAGCCACATGACGGAGCTGGGTCTACCAAGTCCTTATTTCTTCCATAATATGCTCAAACCTCAAGGGCATGTTCATAAATCTGACAGTAAATAAGCAGAGGATTTATACTGTTCCTACAACAAGACAGCAGGATCAAAGTCTCCTTCCTCACTTGCTCAGTCCTTGAATTACCCTGTCAGTTCCTGGCCAGGAGTGTTTTTCATTATTTCATCATACACCAAGGATTGCAGTGTCTTACAGAGCAAAGTAACTAGATTTAAGTAGAAATTTGGGCTGTGCTTATACTACACTCCTTTCTGAAAATTATTCTTACACCAAGATAGTTTTGTAAATAGTCTATTGTGCTGTAAAATTAGAGGCAAGTTCTCTGCCATGTACCTACCACCAACTGTCTGCTGAGATTGCTGAATTGTATTATGGAGTAAGACTTTAAAAAGCTATTGTTAAGTCCCTGAGTCACCAACCAATCTTGCTAGACAGTATATTGTAAGCTTTTGGTCTAGCACAATAGAAAAAGCTTTGACATAGTTTCAAGCAATGCTATTGGCACCAGTGACTAGACAGACAACATTCAGGATGGATCACAGAGAAATTCAGACAAAAATCAGAAAGTATTTACTGCAACCAGATCAGTTACATTTTAGGGTTTCAGTTGCACTGAAAGGCTGACAACTTCCCCACTACTATGCTGAGGCATTCTTACAGTATGGATTCAGAGAAGGATGACAACCATTATACACTCGCTTCTGCTGCACAAAATGGTCAACCTTCAGATACAGGCATGAGTTCTCAACTTAGTTTTGTTTAGTTTGAAAGATTTCTTTCTTCAACAATAATATTCCAATTCTGAAGTACGTTACATGAAGAGATTCCTGTGACAAACTGGGAAGTCTACTGTTATGACTCTGTTCTGGATTTCACTAGAATCTTGCATTTTTATAGAGTTTGCTTATACAGGACTGTTGTTTTGGAGGTTTGGGTTTTTTTTTTTTTACTTGTACATAATAAATACCAGAGGGATAGATAATATTTTTTTCATGTGCATGTGATTTCCTCTTTCTCTAGTTAATAAATGTCTTTTTAACTCTTACCAAGTATTTATTCACCCTGGAATATGTGATAACCTTGAAGAATAAACAAGTATATTTTTTTGGTAAAGTAGGGTTATTTTGGTGTGTGTTTCTTTGAGTAGAGAGGCAAGAGGAAAGAGCAAGTCATTTGGCACCCCATAAATCAACTCTCCCAATTATTATCTTGATTACCTTACTCACAAGTCTGCATTTACATGTTTTAAATATGTGAATTCTTAGTAAAAATATCAAAGACCTGAAAATTAAGCGTTCCATGATGGCTTCCTCTGCACAAGTTTCAGCAAGTTAACTAGAACTTAATTAATAGAAATGTTGAGTACCTGCTATCACCAGTGGCTGAAATTATTTGTTCAACATCTATGCAAGTAAAACTCTTAATCTTGATCCTAACGAAATTTATTACCAATGCTAGCTTAAATGCATATGCGTGAAAGACAAGGTCCTTCTATTTACCCATATAATTCACAGAAAGAACATACAACCACCACTGTAGGGTTGAAACTCTAAAACCTTTTAAAATTTTTATAGTGTCCTGTAAAAGAAAGGGGCACAGGTACATGTGTATGTTACAGTCAGTCTAAAATGGTTGCCTCCACACCTCTTGAGCAGTTGCTACAGAAGACCTATTAAAATATAATGTGAGTTTTATGCAGACATAAAGTTTCACCTGAAGGACTGCAAGTTCCAGTTATCTGTTAAAAATCTGTTTGTCACAGGAACATCCCAAAAGGGAACATCAAAGAGTTATTGCCACAATTTCAAGTCTTTGTTGTAACAGTCATCATCCTGGCCCAAGGTCACAAACAAGGCAAAGTTTACAAACAGGAATAATTTATTTAGACAGAGCTTTTAGACACCTGAGCTCTTATCCAGATCCAATTAAACAAAAAGACGTTTTTGCCTACAAGATTCATCTTGCAAGGTCTTAATTGGTCTTGCATTCATCTTGCAGGTCTTAATTGGTCTGATGAAGTGTCAAGTATAACACCTGCTGGCTGCTAACAATAATAATTAAAAAAAGACTTAAAATGCTCTTAAATTTACAGGTAATTTTGTAACTCAGTCTTGAGGGAAATCACTGAAACTGCTAGTACAACTAACTTTGTTCAAATATGAAGCCAAAATCACAATCCACATTTTGTAGAAAAGCTGGTTAAAAGCTATGAGTTGCTCAGCTGAGAGGTGTAATGAAAAATATCTCTATTTTCCCACCCTTTTTGTTTTCATGGACAAAGTACTTTATTGTAAAAACACAGAGATGGCAAAACTAAGTGCTCGAAAATTGTGAAGTGGTGTTTAAAGGCCCTGTATGACCTTACTGGGATATCGCTTTGTTTGTCCTGTCACTCATGGTTGGGTTATACATTTGCATGCCAATTTTTCCCACAGAGGCTCTGTTCTGCTCTGTGCAGAAACAAAAGGGTTGGGGTTTTTAAACCTGCTGTCAGTGTCCCTCATGTTCTGTTCTCTCTGTTTCTTCCTTCTTCCTATATTTCCAGCTTGCTTTTTCCTTTTGATCTACGATAAGTTCATACTTTCTCACACCTCCTTGCCATTCTACATGTCAACATCTATACACTCTTGACTACACACTTGCATGTTTCCCAGTTTTTATCCTTTCCTTCAACACTTTCTCCCTCCAGGTTAATATTCTCCATTCAGTCCCTCAAGTTTCTGGTTTATTTGCCTTTTTTTTTTTCCCTTTTTTTTTATTTTTTGGCAAAAAACCCCACCCCTCCCAATTTCTACCTATCTGCCTTTAAATAGGCAGTTTTGGTTTGTTTTTTTTTTTATTTGTATATCTGAGGGGGATACCTGTAGACATTTCAGCAGTATGTAGGTGTCCAAGACATGGTTAGATATGACCAAAATGTCAATCTAAAAGTATTAAATGTAGCTGTAGCAAGCCAGAAAAAGGGAAAGTAATCTGGAACAAAGGTTTGTAAACCTTTTACTAGGCCTAAGTATGGCTTATTAGTTGTATGTTAAATGAAATAAGTCTTTTGGCCTCAATAGATCAGCAAGATCTAAAAGGATACCTAGTTATGGGAAAAGGTTATAATAAAAATACTATTAACAGCAATGAACTCTTCACCTTTGATAATTGAACTCAGTGCTAGGCAGCAAAGTTGGACTAAAGTTGAATTCAATTTCACCATCCTTTCTCCAGGCAGAGTGGATGTATTTCTACCACTGCATATCCATGTCAAGGATTAGGTGCTCCAAGGCAGTTTTCGGCCAGCACTGATCTTCCGTTCGCACAGGACTTCCCAGCTGCAATGAGGTTGCAGCTTTTTGCCATATAATATCTAAAGATGGGTTATTTCCGCCTAAAAGGCAGGTCGCCACGCTTAGCGGGTTCTAGGAGTCCGGGGTGACGCTCCTGCGGCGGGCAGCAGCGTCGGGGGGCTCCCAGCCCCGTGAGGCCGCCCCTCGCCTTCCGCAGGGAGCAACCACAGATCGCTTTTGCGACTGTAAGAGAAAAACAAGAGATGGGCTTAAAGCGTAAAATTCTAAAAGCTGGTCAAGTCCACAAAAGCGGAAAAAAAAACAACCGCAAAAGACGAGCCGACGCAGCCTGGCAGGTTCGGAACACAGCACACCTGCCTCCTCCCTCCCCCTCGGGCCAGGGAGGGCGCTCAGGGGTTAAACCCTTTCGGGGGCGGAGGCAGCTCCGCCGCGTCGCGGGTCTCAATGGGGCCGGCGGGGCTGAGCGAGCCGTGCCCTCGGAGCGGGGCGATGTCGCAGGGTCCGCCGGGCGCGGGGCACCCCAATGACCTGCCCGACCACGCTCCGCGGGTGCGCAGCGCCGTGGCCGAGCTGCGGCAGCGGGCGGAGGCAGAGCCCGGGCAGCGCTGGCCGCAACCTCTCTCCGATGCCTTCCTGGTGCGGTTCCTGCGCGCTAGAGACTTCCACATGGACCTGGCCTGGAGGGTAAAGAGCAGCGGTGGCCGCCCGCAGGGCGGAGGGGCAGGAGCGGGCGGCGGCACATTTCAGTGCCTGGGGAGCCCCCGCGGTGGCTGTCACCGGCCTGCCCCGGCCCGGGGACGTGGCGAGCGGCCGGACGGGGGCTGTCGCTGGGTGTTTGGGGGGGGGATGAGTGAGCTCTGCCCATCTGGGGTCGGCCAAGGCCAGCCGAGGAGTTTCAGGGTGTAACTTAATTGCTTGTCACGCGTGTCTTTAGCGTGGCAGCGAATGAATGTGTTGCCTCATATTCAGCGTGGCTGGTTCTGTGCAGCCTCGATGAGGTAACATAGAAGTTGTGGTAAATGTAGTACAGTCACTCCCGTATGCTGTAAAGTTACAGCTCCGGTTAGGAAACAGTATCGTTGAAAGGACATCCTTGCCATGATTGTCGGGCTCAGGTTACTCGTTACTAGCAACGATACAGTTACTCTAAAAAATCCTATGTGTAAAAGTTTCTTTCCTCCTGAAGTTTAGTCGTTTACACCAGTCCTTGCAAACTTTGGTAAATCATAGTACTTTCCTGGATCTTTGTATGGCTTTTTGCCACAGTGCATGGATATTTTTAATATCCAAAGGTACAGATTGTTACTTTTTTTTTTTTTTTTTTTTTTAAGAAAGACTGGCAGCCGCTAAACCTTTGGAACAGAAAGTATTTCCAAATCTTCCCAGGGCAAAAACTGATTCACAGTGTGCCAACTGCAAGCTGAGTTTCCATGGAACTTGATGTTGATTACATAGCATTGCCCAAGAGACTTCACCTATTAGTTTCTGACTTCTCTGTACTATAGATTTTCCAAGTTTAATCACCACAAGAGAAGATTGTTTGCATACAGATGTATTGCAGGATTGAGGTATCTAAAAAAACAATGTGAGAAATTGAATTAGGCCTGTAATCATAAATAGCTTTAAAACTTAGATTTTTGTTGATTTCATTTGACTTGTGAGGTTTGTGTCATAGCTTTAAATCTTTCTTCCCCAGCAGAAGAACTAGGGAGTCAATTCAGATTCCTTTGGGTATTTACGGATCATACTTTTGCTTGAAGTTCATGTTTGGTTTTTTTTTTTTTTTTTTAGATATCAAAGCTGTGCACTGACAATTGTAGGACCATGACTTTTTTTTTTTTTCTTTCCCAACAAAAGCCATTTTATTTTCCTGTATTCCTTGGTTCCAAACAGCAGGGCTTAGTGAGGACAATATGAACTACTCAATATCCACTCCCAAGTGCATTGCAATTGGTTTTTACTGATAATCCTGTAGGCAGGACAGTGACACTTCAGAATTTGGCCCATGCACTTCTGCATTTTGATGTGACTAATTGTGAGGTGCATTGTAGGAAGGTCTAATATTTGAGAGTGCGGAATCTAAGCTAGGTTTAGTAGAGATGGAGTCTATGAAGTAGCAAATTTCCTATATTCCTCTTGAGAATCAGTCCTCTAGACTGGGAACCTGCTTTGAAAAAATTAAGCAATTTTAGAATCTCTTAATTTTTTCTGGTTCTCCACAGGCTACTAAGTTGCTGAATTTCAACCCTTTCTTTGAATGAAGAGATTCTGATGTCCAAACCACCATGTGTTTAATGTTTCTGTCTAGAATTTCAGTTCTCCAAATGCTGTAGCTATTTGCACTTAACGTTCCACATACTAGCAACACTTTTTTTCTAGAATGCTTCTCTTGCAGCATAGGAAGAATAAAAGAAGCACACACAGCACACACATCCCCCCCTCCACACACACACCCACCTCACCTTTGGCCAAAGGAATGTGTTTATTGCAATTGGTAGATCAAGGCCCAGGACAATTATTGTGCAAAAATCTGTGGTAGTCACAAGATATATATTCATCTAACCCAAGTTAGACTTCATGCAGGGGTTACATTAGTACTTCATCCTAGACAAAGCCCTCCTCCCATCAGTCCAGACAGTGGCTGTTCCTTTCTGTCCTGGTTTGATGTTGCCTCTTGGTTTGGAATTCAGGTTGATACAGTCCCTTTTTGCCCACTGGGCTCCTGTGTACCTATTACATACGACTTGTAGAGCAGCTAAGGGTTAATCAAAGTTCATGGCCCTGTCTATGCTTTTAAGCAATGGTTGTCCAGCATCTTAGTACAGGCTTATAATTCATCTTAAATATGAATCAAGAGTCTGGCTACTGACCAGACTGCTTATTGATGGTTAATAATTGACACAGATTTATCTGATGTCTGTTATCAACATTTGGAAATTCTTCAGAAAAGAATAATCATGTAATTGTGGCAAGACATTCCATTTCCAAATCTTTTATGGTGACTCATTGCAACAGCAATCTTTTATATTTTTCCAATGGCAATTCCAGACTTGCTTTTAACTTTTGATGTATTGATACCTACTACGCTAGAAGAAATAAATTCATACCTGAATATAAATTCATACCTGAGTGTTGCATTAGTTTATACAGATACATTTAACTCTTGTATATACTGTAAACTAAGAAGTAGGGCCACAGGTCTCTATTAACTGTGCTAAAACAATGGGTTTATATATCCCTTTTTTGATGTAACAGCTATGTGTGTATGTTCAATTCTGTTGTTATCATCAAAACCACTGTCACTTGGATTCACTAGTGATATGCAAAATCTGGAGAATTAGCATCTCCTTTCCACCATAAATGTTTTTACCTATTGTGTTTCATTATGTCCTTGTTTTACATCCTCCAACTCCTCTGTAGGACTGATTCTCAGTGACTTGAGGATACTGTCTTTCTGTACTTGAAATGAATTATGTTCTGGGGAACAGAATGAAAATCTTTAAATGCAGTAAATATGCAACATTGAAACTCTATGCCCAGAGTTTTCATAGCATATTTTACTTTTATGGCACTGAAAACTCTCTATCTAGGATCCTTTTAGGAGTTCTGGTTGATACAAAGGTATATAGCAAGACTCAGGGTTTGCTCTGCATTTGACTTACAGAGGAATCAGGACTTCCTAGTGCAAGTAACTGCAAGTAAGTAACTGAGAATGACTGTGCTGTCCAAGAAGGGTTGTTTTTCATAGTTCCAAACATACTCCTGAGTCTCAGGCATTGTCTCTGAGGATTTTCACATGATTCAAACATAAATACTAAGTTTAAATCAGTTACTTGGCTGCCTTTCTTCCAGCAATACCAAGGGATTCCTCAAAAAGGGTGGAAGAGCCCTTATTAAGCTCTCTGGGCTGACTGTTGAGGAAGCACAAATCAGTCAGCCAGACTTCCCTTTGCACTAAGCCAAATATCTCGACTTACACGTGCACCAATCTTTTCCCAATGGCAAAGAGGGAACTGAGAAAGTTCTGTGTCTCTGTAAATTATTTTCAATTTTTTCTCTGTGTATACTATATGTTTAAATTCTGGGTGTACCTCTATACACATATGTAAAAAGAAATATAAAATATATATGCACAAAGCTGTGGATGTGTGTGTGTGTATATATATGTTTATATTCTGAAGTTTAAGATGTGGTTTTTCCTGCAAAGAATGCCAATAGAAATTTTTTTCATAAGCATTGTGTGCATTGGTACAGCTGTTGACACAACAGAACCTTAATTATGTCTAGCATCCTTGTTAATATAAATAAATAGCTATTAATCAAGAAAAAAATAATTTACATACACAGATGCATTGGTTTCTCCAACAAGCTCATTGTTTTCTAGTTCTTTTACTTCTAAGAAAAGTACTAAGTTCACTTTTTTTTGTAGCACGTGAATTTTGGTTTAATTAGTAACTTTGTAATCTCTGATGTTCAGAAATCTGGAACTATCCCCAAGAGACATCAGGAAAAAATCCTCTTAATTAATGTTGAGCTCTGGTCCAGAGTTTTTCATCCAGCTTTACCTATTTATCAAGTTATCTTGCATCTATTTTCAGATGCTGAGCAGATGCTAAATAGGTTATTCAGTTTGTAAACACATATAATTATACATTGTGATGTTTTCCTTTTGTTGTAAGTACCCAAGTCATTTTTTATGCTAGATAATGAATGTGCTTGTTTTTTCTGACACTAGGTTGTTCTATTTATATCCAGACTGTTTGTTATACATAACATTTAGGTTTTCCTTTATGTCTTTACTGAAAAAAATAATATTTTTTAAATCTTTTGCATTAATTTTTGTGTTTATATAGTACAAGACTAGAAAACCCACTATGTACTAGTCTTGCATAGTTTTTTAATTCTGTTATATGTTTAAAGAGTACTCATTTAAGTAGCTGTGTGTGATCTGAGTATGTCCAGCTCCTAAAAAGACGATTGTTTACATAAATAAAAATTTACAGAACTTCTCCAAAACTGGCCGTAGATGCTGTGGAAGATTATCTAATACTAACCTTTACTTCAGCTCTGAATCATTTCAGGTAATTAGATTAGGTTTTCAAAATCTGAGAATTCTTCAGCACTTCTTGATTTTACTGACCAAGTGAAGTATGCTTGAAGTTTAGCCATGTTATATGTCTGAAAGATGCACCATTTGTTCATGTCATGGAGAGTGTCAGATCAGAAGTATCCCAACTGTGTATTTAGTCCCTAGTGGATGAGCCAGTAGGTAAATTATGTCTTCTGTATTATCTTGAGTGTGTCACAAGGTGCAAACACTACTCTCTTTTTTCAAAGGTTCAGAACTTAAATCCTTTTTGTTTCCAATTTGGAAAATGTAAATATTCCTGAAAATGAGAAACCAACTGTACTGACAAGATGGGATTATATAGGGTATTAAACAAATGTATCACTTTTACTCTCTTCTTAGTTTTCTCAGACAGCTCTTCAAAGAGGTATTTAAAATACATAATTAAAATATGTAGTTGTTAATTAGGTTCATTAAGTTGTCATACCAGAGATTGTACAAGAAAAGTGAGAAATGACAAAACTGCAGGTGTTTACCTAGTTGTTTTGTATTGTTGGTTTTGTATTTTGCTGCTTTTTAAGTGTCTACTTTGGAAAGACCAAGGGAGAAGAACATATGTTACCAGTGCTCTCTGGTTGGCACAAAGCGGCTGGAATTGCTCAAACAGTGTCCTTTGTAGACAGTCATGCACTAGAAGAGTGAGATAATCAGAGTACCTCATCAGGCCTATTTTTGCAATTACAGTGAATTTCCCTTCCACAAATTAACTCACTTTCCCTACTCCCCCCCTCCCTTGCCCTTCTCTTTTGCTTGTTAGTTTTTAATTTGGCCTAGGCTAGAACCGATTTAATGTAGTCAAAAGGCTTCTAATAAAATTCTCATAATGGTTAAACATTTCTTTCTGTGAATTTTGATTTAAGATGAGGCTTTTATCCACTTTTTCATTGCCAAATCAAGTGAAATATTAACATGGCAGATGAACTTTTTCATTATTTGTACCTAAATCCATATTTGTTGGTGCTATTTTCATAAAGGATATAGTTAATTTCTGATCAGTATCTCATTTGTTTGTAAGTGCTGACAAACAATAACATTTTGGACATAATTTCCTCATGATAATACATTTGAAAGACCTTCAAAATCATTCAAGACCTCAATCTGGGCAGAAGAAAAGGTGTGTTTTATGTAAAATGATACAAGAAGCTTGAAAGTAGAGGAAAGGGAAAGAAATAAGACCAATTAGCTGACACTCTATAAGGTGCAGGATGGTGAATCTCAGGTCTCCCTCTAAGAGCCTGTAAGTAACCAGCTGATGCTGTGATTTTTGAGGGATAAAGTCAATTCTATTGATGTTCCTCCTGACCATTCTTCCAGTGAAATGCTGAAGAGAATTATACTTGCATAGATACAAGAAATTATTATTTTATTTAAAGCTATATTCTATTAGTTGTAGCGGACAACTCCTTTAACTGTAATGTTTCTATTGCAAAATATGGAGTAATTGATAACAGAATAAAAATTAGTTTCTGTTAATACTAATTATAAGAAATAAAAAACTGTTGGTTAATGCTCTTAGTGGCTACCTTTAAGGTTTAAACCTACATTTCAGTTTGTTTTGAAATGAGGTGCTAAAAAATTCTGACTCTCTTAGCTCCTTTGAAACGCTTGGGTTAAAACTCTAAGCTGTAGCTATTGAGGAAATTAATACAAAATCTAAAATATTTACCATAGCTATCCTTCTGCCCTCTAAACTCAGTGCTAGAGAACTAAGCATGGGTGATAGAGCAGAGGCAAATTTAGTTAATGAACTGAGAGGAAACTTTTCAGAAGACAGTCTTGCATAGCTTCCTACTCACCGAAGCAAAATATCCTAAATAAAGTTTAGTTGCAGGGCAGGTTTAATTAAACCACCATTTAATTAATATTACAGGAAAAATAGTAATTAGATTTGGAAATTAGAACTACTGCATCACCAACTTAGTTTTTTATGATCCATCTCTAAGATGACCTTTCACAGAGCTTCCTGTAATTCCTCTATATAGATGTCACCTCACAAAGGAAAGCCTTTAATTGCCTCTTCCTTGGGGTTAGGCCATTGCCTTTCAACACACAGCTCTTCCTGTGCCTTAGAAATACTAGTTATGATGCTGCCTTCCAGCCTTAGGAACTAGGGTGATCATGTCCCTGATAACCAGACAGGATCTCCGTTTTAGCCAAACAGGTTCTCATTATTTCCACTCTGTGGGAAGGAAATTGTGTAATGGACCCATTACTTTGTTATATTCTGCCACTTCAGGGGGGTAGGAGGGACTTCAAAAATGTTTTTGGATATACCGGTTTCAAATAGTAAACTAGAATTATTGATGACTTCGTGTACAGAATAAGTGGGGGGGGGGAAGGGAGAGGATACATGAGTGAAGGAGAATGTTCCTCTGTAAAAGTTTTGCATATTTTAATTCAAAAAAATCCTGAATGAATCTGATGCAGTGTCAAACTGAATAGTCCTAAAGCTAGCCTGAGTGAGAAAACTGCAATTTAGATGCATTTTACATAGAAACTACAGGCCTATTCTACATCCAGTTTTCTTTTCTGATACAAAATGGCAACTCCAGTCCATTAACCACTTGACAGGGTTCTAAATTAAACATAGCAATTTACTCTCATATTTGATCCAGTATAGCAACCTTCTGTTTCTAGGAGTGATTTGTTTAAACCATACAAGGAAACTATAGCCAATGTAAAGAGTTAAACCTGACTGTGACCGCGTGTGGAAAACATATTTTTAACTGTGCTCTTCATACAATAACTGATGCTTAGCTGACATCCACATTTATTTATTTCCAGTTATTGAAGAATTATCAGAAGTGGAGAATTGAATGCCCAGAAATAAGTGCAGATTTAAAACCATCTTCTGTTCTTGGTCTTTTGCAAGCTGGCTATCATGGAGTCCTTAGATCAAGGGACCCATATGGAAGCAAAGTTCTAATATACAGAATAGGTGAGTGACAAAATTAGCTGGAACTGTTTCACACTGGGCTCTGGCACTGGTGGTTTTGGTTTGTTTTGTGGGTTTTGTTTGTTTGCTTGCTTTGTGGGGGTTTTGTATTGTTTTTGTTGGGTTGGTTGGTTTGGTTTTTGAGTTTTGTTTTGTTTTTGTTTTTTAATATTATCACAATTTCTGCAACAAATTAAAAATATTTTATACTTAAAATGGCAACTGTTGATAAAATTGGATAATATCAGAATGTCTTAACTATCTAAGCTAACATATTGATGTTCTCTGTTAGAAATGCCATTACATTAATATAAAGGTGAGTTACTGAGCTGTAAGGGTTACATCATTTTGCTTATATTACTGTTATGGCTAAAGTTGTATAATTCTTAAGAGAGAACTTAATTTCCTTCTTAGTGGATTTCTTGTCAGTATCCAAAGAAGTCTTAAAGCTTAAAACTTGTAAGATTATGTGGTTATTTGGGTCTGAGTGTCTCAACAACTATTTGTGTTCATGTAAATTTTCAAAGCCATGGGCTGAGACTGTGGTACTGGTGCAGATGCAGCACAGAGAGGGGAGAACAGAAAAAAAGGTGTATACCTAGTCATGTGTCAGTGTTCTGTTTAGGTGTGGATGAGTAGTTAGACGGGTTTACTTGTAGCCAAAGATCCTTATCTAAAAAACTTAGAAAATGTTTGATGTGATCCCAAAAGTCTTTTTAAAACAGACTTGTTATGAATACGGTATAGTTATATGAATCAATTGGATTTGATGATCTGTAGTCTCAGCTAGCATGACTGAGCTATTCGTGTCAAAACCTTGCACTGGAGTCTACAACCATAGGTGGGACATACTACATTAGGTGATACTTATAACCATCTACCATTAGGTGATACCATCTACTAAAAAAGCGTAAAAGATGAGTGACAGAGCAGGCACACAAAGTAACTTATGTACTGGCAAATCAGTTTATTTCTTGCTCCCAAGAAGCACACTGGAAGCAGTAGCAAGCGAAACTATAGCTATATGGGGTATTCTCATGGTAATGCAGAGTAATCTATTCACTCTTCAGGACAATGGGATCCCAATTTATTTACCGCATACGACGTGTTTCGTGTAAGCCTCATCACATCTGAACTCATTGTAAAAGAGATTGAGACTCAGCGGAATGGAGTCAAGGCTATCTTTGATCTTCAAGGCTGGCGGTTTGCTCATGCTTTTCAAATCAGTCCGGCAGTGGCCAAGAAAATCGCTGCTGTCCTCACGGTAAGTATGACATACTTTTTATGCAGGTTCATTGCTATAACTTCCAATTTTTCAGTTGTTCTAAGCTATAGTAAATTTTCATTCTGTAGACCTTCTCAGTCTGTGCAGCTTTAAAGAACAAAATACTAAATCCATTAATAGGCATAGATTGTGCTTGATTTTACTTAAAGTATGTCCTTCGATAGCAGTAAATGCCCTGTAAATTCTGATATCTTAGAAGAACTCCACTGACCTGTTACGACACAAGAATTTCATGACTGTAAGAGCAGACAGTTTTAGAAGGGACATGCATCTCTTTTCCATTCTCTTGTGCATAACTCAACATTCAAAAGTCCAGAGACTCTGAAAATATAAGAAATAGCATGCACTGAGTAGTTAAGAGCAAGGCATTACTGACTTGTTACCAGTATGAATGATACTATACAGTCTTGCATCTGCTACCAAGAGAATGTATGTTTATATTCTGCTTGCTTTTTGGCCCCAGCATGAGAATTGTTTTGTGCAAATCACTGCTACCTCACCTCCTATTTTTTCATGAAACTTCTAGGGACTTTAATTTGTTTAAGGTTTTTGCCTTTCTGCCAAATTCAGCTGAATTTGGCTCTGAATTTGAGAGGAAAAAAAAAAGAATGAAATAAAAAAGAGAGAGGCAGAAATGACAGGCAAGCTACAGAGCAGTTCTATCATCCCATTTTCTTTCAGAAGTTAGGTTGAAAGTCAGAAATAATGAAACTGTTAGCCTGTGATGTGGAAATGAGCCAGGGAGATAATCTCTTGCTCTGATTTGGTAAGGTTCATATCTGAGGTTAAATCAAAGCTTAGTCATTGAATTAATATCATCAGAGCTTCAGCTGTTCTTCCTTTTTTGTATCTACTGTAAAACTTTCTTGAAACCATCGGGTATTCAAAACTTTTCACATCTAGAATAAGAACTCTTGGTGTTATACAATCTTGGGCCAGATCTCATGAAAACAGGACTAGTGAGAGTGTTTCAGTTGATTTCTGGTGTAGTAAACAAATTGCTAGTAATTTTTTTAACCTTGAGCAGAAAGGAAGTAGAATAGGATTTTCAAGTACATCTAAATGTTTCATTCCATTATCTCAAAGCAGGAAATTCTTTGAATGTGTTGTTTCCACCCTGACCTATTCCAGATTTGTTGGATGTTTTTCAAGCTTCTAAATGTTTATTATAACTATTGAAAAAAATATTCAAAATTTGTGTGTTTCCAGTGTTCTTTTCTAAGATGAAAAAGAATTTTAACTCTTTCCTTTTTTTTTTCCCTAATTCCTTTCATCACTTTAATTGGAGTCATATATTTCACCCAGAGATTGTCTTAGAATTATTTAATATCATATATTCATAGAATCATAGAATATGTGGAGTTGGAAGGGACCCACACGGATCATCAAGTCCAACTCCTGGCCCTGCACAAGACACCACAAGAATCACACTACAGGCCTGAGAGTGTTATCCAAACATTTCTTGAATTCAGACAGTCTTGGTGCTGTGACCACTTCCCTGGGGAGCCTGTTCCAGTGCCCAACCACCCTCTGGGTGAAAAACTTTTTCTGATATCTAACCTAAACCTCCCCTGACACAGCTTCATGCTGTTTCTATGAGTACTGTCACTGGTCGTCAGAGAGAAGAGATCTGTGCCTGCCCCTCTTCTTCCCCTCACAGGGAAGCAGTAGACTGCAATGAGGTCTCCCCTCACTCTCATCTTCTCCAGACTGAACACACCAAGTGACCTCAGCCCAGCCTCTTCTCATACAGCTTCTCCTCAAGGTCCTTCACCATCTTCATTGCCCTCCTTTGGATGCTTTCTAATATCTTAATGTCTTTTTTATGTTGTGGTGCCTGAAACTGCACATAAGACTCAAGGTGACGCCACAGAAGTGCAGATTAGAGCAGGACAGTCACCCCCTTTGACCAGCTGGTGATGCTCTGCTTAGTGCATCCCAGGAAATGCTTAATGCACCCCAGAATATTCTTATAAGTAAATAGGAAACCTTGGTTTTTAACCCTATGTTTTAGTCAAGAAATGTGTCTTGCAAATTATTGTCCTGTATGAAGAAACAGAAGTTAGTAGAAAGGAAATATGTATTAAGGAATGGAAAGCATAGTAAGAATTAGAAGTGGCATTATCTTGAAAAATCTGCTACCCCAGGTAAAACAAAATTGTTTAATGAAAAATATGATAGTAGACTTTAGGTATATGGTAACACATAATAACATGAAGTAGACCTATTATCAGAGAGTTTATAGTTTTTTATCATACATTAAAATCTAAAAGGAGTGGCACTTAAGAAATGTGTTGGATTTGAATTTTTTCATCCTTCGAATGACAGTACTAGTGAAGAGAAATGTTTGTGAGAAGTATGATTTTTATAAGCAGAAAATGTCTGGTTGCAGAGGTAGTATCAAGTGAGATATGAATGGAAGCTGTACTTTCCCCATTGTACAATACTGGTTTTGAGCACTGGCATATTTTCTTCTAAATTTCAAATGTCCGGGACTTTTAAATGAATTTTGAATGCAAGTAGAACTATTTCATATTATAAAGAGTTTATAGCGGATAGTTTTTTAAAATTTTCATTACAACAGTAGTTTTGTTGTAAAGCTGAACTTCTGGCTTGCCCAAATTCCCAGTAATTTCAAGGCTTGTCTCTAAATTATAAATATAATTTATTTAACTTAAAGTTAGTATCCTCAGTAGTTCATATTTATATATGCACACATATTATCTTCCAGGGTGTGAATTGCCAATAAAAGCACATGCCTAGATAGCTTTTTTGTAAATTAGCAGCAGAATCTCTGTTGTGAAGAACTGTACCTCAGAGGAAAGGCTGAGCACAAGGTTTGTGTACAATATTTATGTGCAGCTTCTTGGCAGTTTTCTTTTTTGTTTTTCTGTTTGTTTGTTTTAATAATCAACTTCTCCTCATACTGAGTTTTTTTTCTTTTAATGGGAGGAACAAGATATGATTTTTTTAAATGTTGTTGTAGCAGTGTAAATTAAGAACACTCAAAAATGCAGGACTTGGCAAGATCAGGAGGAATAGTTTAACCTATAGACTAGGCAGCTTTCACAGACTTGTCCTTAGCAACAGAATCTTTTCAATAATATTTTCTTTTTCTTATGCTGTTTTTCATGTATGTTGACAGGATTCCTTTCCACTAAAAGTTCGAGGTATCCACTTGATTAATGAGCCTTTATTCTTCCACCCAGTCTTCGCTCTAATTAAGCCTTTTCTCACTGAAAAAATAAAGGAACGGGTGAGTGCACACAAATATTTTTTTCTGTCACAAAACCCTTATATGACAACCTGTAGCACTTCCCTTAGTATCTGCTGCTCCTGAGCTTTGAAGAGCATAAATCATACTTGTTTGTTAGTGCCATACTGGCCTCCAGAACCTAATTGTAAAGCATTTGCAGCTATCAATAACATGAGTGTTGCAAGTGGTGCTGTTACCACCACTCTAAAGATAAAAACCACTGTGTCACAGAGAGGTTTAGTAATTTGCTTGAGGCTACAAAGCAATTATTCTGCAGAACTAGAAAGAAATAGGTCTTGGATCTCCCAGTACTCTGCCTAAATGACAGAGAAAAAATATCGCTGAACAGTGATGTTATGCTCCAACTTGTGCAGAATTAGTAGAAGACAACTGTTTAGCTCTGAAAGACTCCCAGAGGCATTTATGCATCAAAAATAGGTCAGACTTAAATTTGAAGTTTTTTTTCCAAATAGCTTCTTAGTTGTTTTAAATAGTTTTGCAGTTATAAATCTGTAAATCTTCCAAGTACAAACCTATTTGTATTTGGATGCAAAAGCATGCAAAGGATTCTAGTTTGTTGTAGCATGGGAAGAATATTGGACTCTTCAGCTGGCATAAAGGTGAAGTGTTGACAGTAGGACTAAGGTACAAAATAAGCATGCCTGTCTATTGTTATTCCCATTCTTGAAGCCTTCTTTTCTCAGCACATGATCTTGTACGTTTACAATAGCCACTGCATTCCAGGACAGTAGATACAGGTCTTTCTGGTCACTGTTAGCTGTAATTTGCCAGTCCCCTTTTCTTAGAATGCGTGTTGCTGTGAGAAAGAGGAAGCCTTGTGCAGTCCCTCACTCTCAAAAAATGATAGAAAGAGGGAGTATGTTCCAGCAGTCTGAAACCCTGGCCCTCCATTTCTCACATTAACACCTGTGAAAAAAGCCCATGTCACCTGATCCAGTCTTGGGCTAGAACTTTAAAAGTGGAAAAGAGGGCAGAGGGACAGTAGAGGCCTAAACCAAAACAAGCCTGGTATCCTAGTTTATTGAGTGGAGCAGAAGCAGATTGTTTATCTCTTAGCTTAGGGTTACAGGTATGATCTGAAAAAAACCCAACCCAAATCAACCCAACTCTAAGGACCAGTTCCCCATACCTTTACAGAAATAATTACTATTCACTCACTTGTCTTACTTCCTGATGAGAAAGTGTTTGGGAAAAGACAGCCAACTAGCTTTTGAATGTATATTCTTATTGTCTTTGCATAATAATAATTGCAGAAAATTCTTGTCAAATGTTAATAAGATGCCTATAATGAGGAGAAGCAAAACTACAATATTACAAGGGTTAAAGTGATGGAGTAGTCCAGAATCTAATTTCAGTTGCTACTGAAACATAAGGACTAAAATATAGATTCTTTTGAATATCTTTCTTGACACATACCTGAACCTACATACTATATCATGTTTTTAAACACACGTAGCAGGACCAGATAGCATTGGCTAGGAGCCAGACACTGTCCTTTTCTTGGAAATGACTGAAAGGCAAGTACATGATATCATGACTAAACCAATCTCCAGTCTTCCCACGATTTAGCCTTTGGGATGTTGTGTGTACCTTTGTCACTGTTGCTAAACCAGTCTGGGAAAAGTGTGTAGTTAGTTTTGGCTCCTGTGCTCACAGCTACATAAAATGCAGTTCTCAGGTTGTAGTCCATCCTTCAGCAATCCTCATATACTGAGCAGACAGTGTCTGAGCACTCATGGGAAACTCACAAGGTGCTTCCTTATCTTTTTAAGGAGCTAATTAAGGACAAGTATACTTTTTAAGTCAAACCAAGCTGATGGCTTCAGCTCTGGAAAGGAATTTGTTTGCTGCCTGTTTTCACTCAGTAGTCTAACATTTGTATCCAAGTAAATGCTTTTCATATTTTGTTTTAGGTGTATATGCATGGAAATAACTACATGCAGAGTCTGACAGAACACTTCCCTGTCAGCATTCTCCCATTGGAATATGGGGGGGAGGAAGTCTCCTTTGAAGAGCTGGCTAAAGAATGGACTGACTTTATAATGGCATCTGCAGATTATCTTCAGAGCATTTCTCTGGTTGCACAGGAATAACCTTATTGCAGTATTATATCAATTCTTAAATAGTGAAAGTGGAAATAAGTTTAATATGAAAACATTCATTTGAACTTGAAATTATTGTGAATGAAACAAGTGTATCTTTGCAGGGCACTGAATATTACATTGGCTGCACTTTATACTAACTGGAGTCTATCAGTATGTGTGTCTGAAGAGGTTAATGAATTCTGCATATTTGTAGTACTGTTTGTAATTGATTAACTTGTATGCCAGAAAGTTGCTTTGGATATCAAATTGATACTGCTCCTGTTAAGTCTTTGAAGACAACTCATTTCTAGTAATGCAGTCCAGAACCTTACACTTAGCTCTTGTATCTTGGCTTGTCAAGACAATAGGATACAAAACAAAAAAAGGAATGTGACTAGGGTAGAGTAGTTTGTTGCAGAAGTATGACTACAGGGCTAATTTACAAGGAGCAAAGAGGCTGCTCTTTGGATTGATTCTCAGGGAAAAAGACTATTTTGTTAGTTTGTATCAAATTGAGAATTAGTCACCAATAGTAAGACATTTGTGTTAATCTTTTTGTTGCTTGTGCAGCTTCCCCTTTTGTGCTAAGTAACACAGTATCTTCCAGTTTTATAAAGTACGCTGGAGAAAACACCATGTACTTGTTCTTCAAATGACAGTATTAATCAGAAGGAGGAACTGGTAAGAGAGCCCAACCAAACTCGAAAATTTTTATTTTCTTTCTTCAAAGTGATATTGTGTATGGACAACTATAAGCAACTCAGATTAGGACCTTTGGTTCTTACTGTAGAGGACTACGGAGGTCAAGGGCTTTCAGCTTGTTTGAATTATCTGTTTGTTCCAGAAGGTGAAGCAGGTTATTCTTTGTGGATGTGAACTTTAGAAATACCTGTTATGTAGTTTAATGGTGCTTTGAGGTCGCTTTGAACCTCAGCATAGGAGATGCTGGGTGTCTTCATTTTATTTTCGGAACAGTAGTTGACAACTTATTCTATTTGCTGTTGGGCACTGAAAGAAATTATTTTTAATTTCTGATAAGCCTTCTTTATTTCTGTAGGGGTAATGAAAAAAATCTCTCCATACTTACTGGAAGCCAGTTTCTGTTTTGTTTTGGTTTTCTAAGGGACATGATTGAGATATGAACACTACATATGTAAAAGCTATCGCTCACATTACATAGCAGTATCATCCTGCAATCCCCAGTATCTAATGATCTAAAGTATTATTTTACTTTTCACTCAGCTTTTTCTTAAAATCTCTGTTAGTACAACAACTGCTAGAGTTCATTTACCCAGTTTTTAACTCTCTTTTTTTGTAATAAGCCAAGAGATCTTTGCAGAAGCACTATATATTTAAGCATTCCATATGAGTCTTCTTATAAATGATTCTGTAATAAATGCTTTGTTTCTCAGGTAGCTATAAATGATAACTTCAGTTATTTTGGAATCTTTAGGACATTGGGATGCTATATTCATATATATTTAGGGGAGGGAAATTATACTATCCTATTAAATCAGAAATGGTTTATTTTACATTATGACTAACACTGCCTTACTGTGAAAGTCATTGGAAACTATTCTTTATTAGGTAGAGGAATATCTATGAAAGACACATTAGAGTACATGTTGGTTGTAGTTTCTTCTGCTGTGGTAAGGTCAATGCCAGAAATTCTTTAAAAACTGACAAAAGCTTCTTACATTCTTTTTTTTTCCTTCCAATTCCCTGATTTTTTCAAGTGTGTTTTTCATTCTTCTCTTTCACAGTATATTTTATATGGAGCCTAAATTTAAATAAACCTTTTCCAGATATATTTCCACAGGATCATATATTTCATATATCTTTATTTTTTTCTCAGATTGAATTATTTTGTAATAAAAAAATCTCCTTAAATAGAGGAGTTTGATGAAATGCTAATTCTTCTTTATAAGAAAATAAACTAAGTAGTCAGGCATCTGGCAATTGTTCAAGTGTGTATCTGAAGTTCCAAATCATTTACCAACTGGAGAACTGAAGCTATTGTCTTAATTTTACAGTCCTTCAATTTTAATCCTTGAATGTAAACTGCACAAAGTGATGAGCCGTGTTTCAGTGAACAGGAAAATTTAAATTTTTCCCATGAAACCAATATCTGATTGTTGCTGGTTTATATAGCAGAGGCCTTATTTGATTGCATATGTATATACCCATGAATATGTAGCTGTTTTTTAGGTTTTTATAATCTTTATTTGGACTACAGCAGCTCTGTGGATATAAAGTCCTAAATGTCTTAAAAAATATCCTGAATCTGTTATTAAGTGGTAGCGTGTTTGCATAACACAACGGTTAGAGCTCTGAGTGCAGTTACATTTTTATAAACTTAATTATTTTTTAATGTTTACATGTTATATAAAAAGTGGGAACTCTAATTGCACTTGCTGCTAATAGTAATGACACAAGATAATTATAACATTTACATAATTAATGGAGGAGGTATTAATATGATGGGTGGTGATGTGGCAGCTTTGAGCATCAGTCAAAATAATAAAGATCCCTAAGTGCACTGTTCTTCAAAAACATCGGGAGTGCCTCTAAAATAAGAAAGTTCCTGTTAAACGATGCAAACGTAATTTACTACTGACTGTAAGCACGTGATGCACAATGTTTAAAATTATTTTTTACATATGGACGCCATTTTAATTAATAAACAATTTCCGGTCGAACTGTCCTCGTCTGTCACTGTTTGGCGGTACAAGCGTTCCTGTCCCGGGACGCAGAGAAGGAGGGGGCCGCGGGCAGGACCGAGGGCATCCCTTCGCTCCGCGCACACCTGCGGGGCGGGGCGGGGCGGCTCTCCGGGACTGCATTTCCCAGGGAGCCGCGGAGAAGGGCGGTGCGCGGGGCCGGGCCGGGCGCCGAGCCCGGAGCCGTTGGGTCCGATCGGCCGTGGGCGACGTGGCCATGGGGCGCTTCGCAGGGCTCCGTCTCGGTCCGGCCGCCACCCTCCTCCTCGTCCTGGTCCTGCTGCGCTGCGCCGCCGCCTTCGTGCTGCGGGAGCGCTCGGCGGAGCGCAACGACAAACCCATCATCGGTAAGGGGCCGCCGCTCCCCGGGCATCCCCGGCCGCGCCGGGCTGCCTCGGTGGTGCCGGGGGAGGGAAGCGCTGCCGGTTTCTGGGTGGAGTGAAATGTCTCCCCGAGCGTAGGTGTGGTTGGAGCTGTTTGCAAGTAGCGTTAATGCTAGACATGCTTTCGCTAAAAGAAAAAAAAAAAAATCTTAAGACAACCTCAGGCTATTTAAGTTATAGTGGTAAGCAGGGAAGCCGAGTCTTCGTCAGGTTGTCTGTGTTTATGCGGTAGCTTGTGATGGGGCACCGTAATTGATGCCCCGTTGTCTCCGTGCAGTAAATATATCCCTGCAGCCTGACAGATAGGAAATGGGAGTTTAATTAATTAATTGATAAGAACACAAGTCTTATGCGGAGCATCTCAGAGAACTGGGGTCGTTTAGCCTGGAGAAGAGAAGGCTCAGAGGTGTCTTTATCGCTCTCTACAATTGCCTAAAACGAGGTTGTAGCCAGGTGGGGGTCAGTCTCTTCTCCCAGGCAGCTAGAGACAGGACGAGGGCACAGCCTTAAGTTGCAGCAGGGGAGGTTTTGGTTGGACATTAGGGAGAATTTCTTCTCAGAAAGGGTGATTAGGCATTGGAATGGATTGCCCACGGAGGTGGTGAAGTCACTGGCCCTGGACATGTTTAAGGAAAAACTGGTAGTGGCACTTAGTGCCATGTTCTAGTTGACAGTGTGGAGTTCAGTCAAAGATTGGACTTGATGGTCTTGGAGGTCTTTTCCAGCCTAACTGATTAAGTGATTCTGTGTTCCTTCTTTCAGAGTGCAATATTTGACATGCATATAGTGCTAATTTTCTTTTGACCTTTCAGGGATTTTGGCACAGGAATGCCACTTTGATGAGTTCCAGAACTTTGGAAGATCTTATATTGCAGCATCATATGTGAAATTTGTGGAATCTGCTGGTGCCCGAGCTGTGCCAATAAGGTAGAATTTTTTATATCCTTAGGAGTGGATAATAATTGTATTATGTAAGGGTACCAGCTTAGAAACACAGAAAGCAGTTGTGCTGCTTTTCTGAGTGTTTTCTGCTCCTCAAAGACTATTTGAAGATGTCAGACTTTGCAGGGAGTCTAGAAATCAGAATAAAAGCAGAGTGGACGTGTACATCTTAATATTTCTTCTTATGTTAATAGTCTTTTTTTGGAAAGTACTAAATTTTTTTACCTGTAAAATTGCCCTTTGTGGTTTGCATGCATAGTTTTTGAAGTTAGCTGTTTTAAGTCTACTGTATAGTGCCTACAAGCACACATAGATATCTAGATACATAGATACTGCAATCTTTTGTTACATTCTGTAGCAATAGAATTCAAGGAAGCAAAGAAGGCTATCAGTACTCCTTTAAGAAACCAAAGTCCTGTTCTGTTCAAACTATGGGTCACTAACTCCATCTGTTGTGTTTTGGTTGTTGGGTAAAAAGTAGCAGACTAAGTAACATAACTGATTACACTTCATAGCCAGTAGCTAGCTATAAAATATTAAGTGCACTGAAATCAAATGATGAAATTATAATTGTCAGAATTTAAAAACTATGGTAATACATCTGCAGAAAATCAACACAGTCCAATAAGAGCACTAGTTAAGTGCCTGAATTAGAAGCTAACATTTCTCACGTAGCTAGTGGGACTTTAAGAATATTTGTTGACCAGAAGCTTCATCCATAAATGGATGGTTCTAATTCTGGCAATTAAGTTAGATGCAGCATAGCTGGACACTTTAACTTGTACTCAGTGTATCAGTTCTGCAGAAGTGTAGTCATCTGTGCTATCTGGTTTTGGCTGGGGTACTGTTAATTCTGTTCACAGTGGCTGGTATGGGGCTATGTTTTGGAGTTGTGCTGAACACAGGGTTGATAATACAGAGATGGTTTTTTTATCGCTGAGCAGGGCTTACACAGAACCAAGGCCTTTTCTGCTTTTCATACTGCCATACTGGCAAGGAGGCTGGGGGTGCATGGGTGTGACCCAGGGTTTGCAGCTCTGCCCTTTCCAGTCAATGGGAAACCGGAGTTGCCGGTCTGCAGGAAATAATAACCATACCATTCCTGTAAAGGGTAGGTTTTTTGAGTGTCTGCAAAAGGGTCCCAGAGTACCTAGTCCTGAACTGTACCTAACAGGGCCCTATTTTCAGTCTTGTGGATTGAGCTGTTTCAAGTGAAATGATTAATTTGATCTGGGTCTATTCTATTCTGTTTAAAGCATGTTTTCTACATATTTTCTGTGTCTGACACTTCTGTTCAAGAACACTTCTGTTTTTGTGGTTAAATATGTGTATTTGCTATGTATTCTATAATTATTTTTTGGTGTTTCAGATTAAATCTTACAGATGAAGAATATAACAGACTATTCCATTCTATTAATGGGTAAGTTTTGAGCACTGAGTTTCTATTGAAAGACATGATAGTTCCATTTTTGAACTCTGCTGTATTCCCAAGAACACTGTCTTCCTGCTTTTTATAGAGGTTGTGCTGGGCACAGCAGGTGTGAAAATATGTTCTAAGAGAGAGAGTGCATTATTTCATCCAGTATTGGTGTGCTGCCTTTCCTTCCTTGAGGAACACGTCAGATAATCTGCAACAGTGCCAAGGCTCATCTTGGCATTCTCCAGTGCTAGTCTGCAGGCAGATAGAAGTGGCATCATAGTTATTAACAATTTTGCAAGTGAAATATCCCACTTCCTCTTGGTTAATTTTTCTTTCCTCCTCATTTGAGCTGTCACCTTGCTTGGTATTTCATCTCTGTTCCTTTCCTTAACAGACTTTTTTGTGGGCTTATCAAAGTCAAAACCTTTTATGGTTTTTTAGCCTCGTGCTAAAAGTGCACTTTAAAATCAGCTGATGCTGCACTCCACAGCCTTAATTGTGTGCGAGGCCATAGCATGTGATTGGGCTACTGGTAGTCATGAGATGAGCATCTTAAACCATGGATATTTTTGTTAACCTTATGCATATGCTAGAGTGTTAATCAGCATGTGTAGAATTTGCAGAATTTAGACCTTTGGCTGTCCTCAGAGCACTGCCCTCATGTGCCACATCATGCCCTGTGCACTAAACCACTGGGTGTTTGCAGTCTCGTGATATATAACCAAGTATGAGACAGTGACACTTTGTCACCTGTGGCTAATCATGTTGGAGACAAAATGAATCCTTTCATCCCTTGCTCATGGCTACCAGCCTCTCTTTGGTTACCAACAGGTCTTTTCACCGATGGGGTCTTCCGTTCTTTCTACCTCACCACCTACCTCGATGCAGAATAGGGTGTTAGGCAAGTAGATCCAGTTCCCGTGCCCTTCTGTCTTTGCAGTGACAGCCAATTGAGTTTGTGCTATGTAGGTGAGTAAGGATGTTCTATATTTCCTCTTGTGGCCCTCCACTGTTACCTAATGGCTTCTGCAGTATAACTGTGTGTATAAATAACAAATAAGATCTCTGGAGGGAATTAATTCTCTTTTTATGGAAACTTAGAATAAGAAGGAGATACAATGATCTTTCATCTTGCTTCTTTGCAGTTGGAAATTTCTTATTGTTAAATGCTACCTTCTTTAAATCATGAAATTAACTATAGTAGAGACATAATTTTATGAATATAGCAATGTACTCTTGAGGTAACCTTTGAAATGCTCAGTGTACATCATCAGGTCTAACCAGGTACAGATACTGGAATACATGTAGTTGCATTTCAATCTGCTTATGACAATGTCAAGCCATTATCATTGCTACTTAATGGGTTATTTCCTTTTTGCATTAGCAAAAAAGGCAATCATTTTTGATAATTAGTATTGACCAGTTTTTGGGTTGAACAAAAGGAACACATAGAGTGAATTTTTCACCAGTTCTAGTTAAGGATCACCTTATTTGTTTAATTAGATCTCTGAAGAAATCTATAATCTAGCCTGTTTTAAAACTACCTTCAGCTGTATTAATTTTCAGTGTTGACACTGGAGAGTAATCTGATTTATATTTTTGTGAATACTACTCTTCCACATAATACTTGGTGGCTTTTGCATGACCCTGTGCATCATTCACCTTAAAATAAACCCAGTCACAAGGGTTTAAAAGCACAGTTGTTCTGCAAAGGCTTGGGATCACTTGAGATATTAATTGTTTCTAACTGCTTGTTAATATCTCATTGATATGGGTTGCCGTACCTAGAGCACAGAAGTGCAGAGGAAATCCTTGAGCCATTTTGGTAAAAAAGCAACAACTAGTGGATGTGACTTGAGTAAATCTAACTGAGGTTCTGCAGCAGTGGGATAAAGAGCACTCACATCCAGTTCTGTTCTATGGGCACTGTTGCAGATACAGCCAGAAGAGGCTTCTTTTTTTTCATGTTACTGTTTTGAAGGTATTTGATTACCTTCTGTGTCATCATGTGTTCATGTGATATCTCTGCTAGATACTGAATCTTTCATTGTGGTGTTTGGGTTTGGGAATCCACACAGGGAATTGCTACTGCTGATTAGTTTTTGTGGTGGAAAAGGCTTGTGCACTATTTTTTTGAAATTATTTCTGAGATGTCTTTGTCTTCAGCTATATAGGATCTTGTGAGACCAAAGCTTATGGCCAAACATACTTTTTTTTTCCCTTTTAATAGGAACTTTTTGATCAGTGTTGTCTGCAATAAGATCACCCTGCCAGGACCACAATTCTTTACTAAAACTGAACAAGATGAATTAAGATTTGGGGCCATACTGGAAAGTGATAGTAAAAGCCAGCTGAGAGTCAGGACAGGACTTGACAGAGTTATGGCATACAACCCTTTTGTATACCAGCTGAAATCTGTATGTTTTATGTATTTTCTGTTTATTCTCTTCTATATGTTGCAGTAGGCTTGATCCCTACTTTGTGATAATAATCATTCTTCAATGGAAGAACAGTAAGATTTAGGATATGATTCAGTTAAAGACTAAACACCTAAACTTAGCTGTCTGCATGTGTACTAGCTGTCCAAAGTCACACCATTAATGGAGTGCTAGTCAGTACAGTCAGTGGAACCAACAAGGCCGTTCAACCTACCTACCCACTGGTATCTGCTCTAGAAAACCTCTTTGGATCTCCAGTGACTTTCCTGACTACATCCCTGCTGTCCATAATGGAAGCATAATGCCTTTCTATAGATTCCTGAAACCTAGACCTGAATCATACCCTTAACACTGCTATCTGACATTTCTCTGTGTACATTGTCTGCATTCTGGTTTTATCACTGTTGCTAATTGTATTCTTGGATGTTGCCTTTCAGGGTACTTTTTCCAGGAGGTGGTGTGGATCTTAAGACTTCAGAATACGCGAGGGTTGCTAAGATATTTTACCACAAGGCGCTAGAGGTAATTACTGAGGAACAGTCTGTTCTTGTTATTGTCACTGTTCAGAGATCAAGATGATAGGTTCATATTTTTCAGTTTTGCGCTGGCATCCAGTGTGTTAACTGTAAGCCTGGAAATAGGTAGCTCATTTCTTGCTTCTGCATAAAAAATAAAGGGTCATTTAGCAGCTTAAGATTCAGACTTCTGACACCCTCTTCTGCTCAGAAGGAATTGTGGAGAGACTCTCAAATAAACCAATTTGCAATAACATAACACTAAGGCCTCTCTTCACGTATATATTACAGCAAGTGAAACACCTTTATTCTACTTATCTCTAAGTAGATTTAAATATATCTTTGAAGGTGCAAATGAGGGATCTACATTAGCACCTTATATGACTTTACCTATTTCTTTGCATTGGTAACTTTAATATAGCAGATTTTTAAAGTGAACACTAGCTTAATATATAAGACACAAAAGAAATGGGAAGAGCACTTGAGAGGTTATATTAATTATCTCTACATGTTTTTATGATCATTAGCTTTATTAAGAAAAGATTGAATTTCTGAGAAAGCCATTTCTTTTAAAGAACATCAGGAAGACTCTGAATCCTTATTAAATATTTAATTCTCTTAGAGCAGAAGAGTTTCACATATAAAGCACACATTTTGAGGTAAAACTTGCTTTGTGGAAAGGCATGGAGATGCACTGAGCTTTACATACAATCCCTGTGATTTGTTAATAATCTCCTGTATTCAAATTGAATAAAAACATACATTGTCTTCCTTTTTTCCTCTTTACCAGCTTTATTTTATTTTCAGCCAACATTGATTAAAATTGTCACAGAAGCCATACTTTGGAAAACTTTGCCCAGTTCTAAAGGCAGTTATGAGTAGTGCTTAAACTGTTACTGAGGTAGAAGTGTTCACTGGCAGTGAGAAATTCCTCTTCTACTCTTGCTGCCAACTTTCCAACAGCAAGCAAGCAAAGCACAGGCAGTGGCATTCACAGGACCAGTCACTGCTACAACTCAATAATTAAGTTCCCTTCTCTTCAGTCCCCATGACACCAATGTTTTTGTTCTTTTGTCTGTCTTTATTCATGGTGATTGTTAGTCTGCCGCCTTAAACCTGAGTCTTGCAAGGACTGTCTCACTTTTATGTGAGATAGTTAATCTTGTTTGTCTCCTTGGAACTGCTTGCTGAGTGAACTGCAGCCTGTGTCTTGGTATTCAGTACTGGGGCAAGGGTTTCTTGTGGTTTTTGTACTATTATGAAATTCTGTTTACATTTCACAATGATAAACTGAATTGCTTATGTCATTTTATGGTCAGAGACGAAGGTTTATTAGCTGATGTGTGTACAACCAGTGAATTAAAGGCAGAAAATATTTTTCAGTTCCTCATAGGTAGCCCTTACTAACAAGCCATGGTTTTTCTTTTTTCTTTGCTATTTGATGATTTTGTGCTTTAATTTTCATCTTTCAAGACTTAATTGATGCTATAAAGTATTGTTAGTTTTACTAAGGTAAGATAAGCTAGGAGTGAATTTTATGTTTTCCTAAAACATATGTCAGATTGATGGGGGCTTGTGCTCATTTAGGGGGGGCTTGTGCTTGTTTAAAGGTTAGTTTATGCTTGTTTAAGAGTTAGCTTGTGCTTGTTTAAGGTTCATGTTGTTTACCTTGTGTTTGGTTAAGACTTATGTTGTTTAGCTTGTGTTTATTTACTTAGGGTTTATGTTTATTTCTTATTTTATGCTTCAGTAGTATAAAATTCACTGTATAACATACAGCAAAGCTCACAAAGCACAGACTTGACCTTGAAGATGCCATGCCAGGAGGCCTCAGAACCTCTTGGGCCAATTAAGACAGCCAGGATACCCCAGGAAAACAAAGATAAATCGGAACACAAGTCAAAACCACAAGATAAGTCCAATTAGGTCAGCCACAGCTGCCAACAGGTCTGGCTTAAAGCAGTTTTGAGCAAAAGGTAAAAAGTTCACAAGAGGAAGACTACTGACTTCATCCCCAAAGACCCCAAGAGACCCCGGCTCTGAATTACCGGGAGGAAGATCACATGTGTGAGACGGGGCGGAGAAAATGGAAATCAGTTCTTGGAACTCATTATAATAACCCTGCCCTTTCTAAGAAAATAATGTTTATGCATGAAGAAATAGTAAATATGTATAACTTACTTGCATATGAACCTGTTGTTAACTCAGCCAGGTGCGCATGCTTTTGGTGGAGATATCCCCCATGCGCCCAGGCTCGGAATAAACGTACCTCTCTATAACCTTGCTGGATATAGAGTCTTTTTCCACAAAACAAGATCCTTTTCATTTGCCAGTGTTCACAATGAGAAATTACTTTGATCTGGCTCGGCTTTAATATGAATAGAGGATGAAAAATGCTAATCTCCCATCAAGTCAATAGAATTTTACTAACTAGGCAGAAACCTAAAGGAAATACTGTTTTCCGTCTTTTAAATTACTTTTTAAAATGTGGTGTCTTGGGTGTTGTTTAATACATGCTTAGCCTCCATACTATTTTTTTATTTAAAAAAAAGGGAGGGAACACAAAATCTTTGTGTCATTAGTAATTGCTTTTAAACTGTAGTTTATCGTTTGCCTTCAGTGGTTTTAGTCCTCACTCGCAACTCCACTGTCTGTCTTACATGTACGTCCTGTGCCTAGCTGTGCATGATGGGTGGTCATGAAGACTGCAGTATTATTAGCCTTCTTGCTGTCCATCTTCCATGTCTTGCTCTGAGAAGTGGTTCTATGGGCTTTTATTACCATACTGTCAGAAATGCAATAGGGTAACATTTTTATTCTAAGCCTGTCATTTCAGCTTTCTCAAAAATGGCTTTGAACAGCAGCTCTCCAGGGACAGGGGGGGTGTGTGTGTTGCGGTATGCATAACTTTAAAATGTTTAGAGTCAAGTTAAGAAAGACTACTCAGATTTCACAAAAACAGGGATTCTGAAACATGTCCAAGTCTCTAACATGTGCTTACTATCAGGTATAAACCATAGAAAAATGCAGACTTCCACTGCATGTATGCAGTGTGCTTAGTTAAGTGACAGGAAAAACTAATTGTGTTATCTTTTTCTTTCTTTTTCTCCTTTTTGCTTTTTCTCCCTGTTTTCACACACCAATCTGCCAATTTTTGTGTTTTTCAAAATGATTGCCCCTTTTTAATGTCACTTAAACTCACTTTTTTTTTTTTTTTTCTGGAACACAGGCCCAAACCTGCTAGTTAAACAAATGTATAAGTATGTCACTTAAGACTGTAGCTATGTTAGTAGTAGGATTAATGTTTTCCTAATACAGGTGGGTGGGCATGAGCATGTGGACATTGAGAAGGTCCCTTGCTATGTGATCATATAAAATTATGAATTGTAATGGATAGGCTTTTTCTCAAAATAGTGACAGACTTATTTGTGTCTCTTCTAATGATTGTCTTTTTTATGACAATGTTCCCATTTTGTGGTTTGTCTTTAGGCTTCTCTCAACATTACTTATTTGTAGAACAGAATAGAAAATCAGTATCAACATTAGACTGTTTGCTGCTTCAACACATGTGTATATTATTCCTTAATGTTCATATTTTAGGAGAAAAACTGAGGGAATCTGATAGAATTATTGTAATTCCTCTAGTAGCAATTTGTACTACTGTAATAGTAATATTTCTCACCTACACGAAAGAAAGTGGAAAGAGTAGGAAGTTCTTGTCAGTCTTTTTCCTGTAAACTTTCATTACTTTTCCCTTATGTTGTTACTTTTATTTTGAAGGCTAATGATAATGGAGATTATTTCCCAGTGTGGGGAACATGTCTTGGACACGAAGAGCTTACGTATCTCACAAGTGGCGAAGTTTTACTTGTTAATACCAAGACAAATGGTTTTTCACTCCCTCTGAACTTTACCTCAGGTGAAAAATTCATTACATCTCATGTCTGAGTTTTGCTGAGAGGTGGTATATTTTCATGAAAAATGTGCAGGAGTAAATGTTTGTGAGGTTTCTGATTATTACCTTGTTAAATTCTTTGTTATTAAGTTGCCTTGATGATTTTTAGAAAGTCAGTGGAACTCTGCCACTTCTAAAGCAGAGATGTGAACACAAGCCATTTGAAACCAACAGCAATCAGCAAAAACCACAGTTGTGGCTCTTTGAGTCATTTGATAATTTGGACCTACAAAAATAATGTCCATTTAGGGCCCTTTTTGTTACCAGGTTGAGCAAAATTCACAGGTTCAGAACATATCAAACTTGGAGAGCAGGTGATTTTAAGTTCTTCAAATCACATCTTTCCTAATGATGAATATTAGCACTACTGTCCCATTTGAACAGTACTGAAATCAGAGAGGTGCCTTAAGATAGAGCTGTGGCACTCAGCAACACTGGTAAAATGTAGCCTCTATTGATACTTTACCCTTTACTTTATGAGTAGTCCACCTGCAGATCATGTAACATTCACAGGTACTGTCATTTGTGCTCATTATGAGTGGCTGTTGAATGAGCATCAAATAATGATGCTTATTTTATTGAGAATTTAGGTAGCAAAGTTGGATCCTCTCTGAGTCAAGACAGTGGTAACAGCATATTGGAAATCTGTTGTAGTTATTTCACTGATTTTTCTTGCAGCATATTCTAAAATAAAAAAGTTTTACTACCAAAAAAAGTTTTACTTTAATGCAGCATTTTATTAATTGTTTTCTGTTCAGTATTAGTCCATTTGATAGCAGTTTGGGTAATGGACAATATCCTTTTTACATTTTTTTTTTTTTCCTTTGTAATAGCTGCAAAAGACAGTAGATTGTTCAGGAATTTCCCTGATGATGTATTACACGCGTTTGCTACTGAGCCATTGACATCAAACTTTCACGTATGGAGCCTCTCCATGGAGGTATTTGATCTTTTTATTTCCTGCATACAAACGCATTTCTTTTGTTAAAACTAGAAACAAATGAGCAAATAACACTTTTCCCCTCCTTCCTTTTCACAGAATTTCACAAATAATGAGAAGCTTCGTAATTTCTATAATGTTCTGACCACTAACACTGATGATGAAGTGGACTTTATATCTACCATGGAAGGTAGGAAAATGAATTTGCTTTGGAAACTGTGACTGTAACAAACTAGTTCTTTAGAGTTGTTGTGGCATTGATGTTAATTCGTATTGCAAGTTGTTAAAATAGCAGGATGAGCATCAGCCCTGTCACTGCTCTGGCTTTGAGGAGCATACTCTGTTTGCGGGGATATTTTGTCTTTTGAGTACATAACTGTGAGCCTAATTACTTCTCTCACCCGCTGTTCCCCTTCAAAATACACTATTACATTTTAGTACTAGCATATTTGAGTGCTGTGATGTGAACTGCACAGCCCTTGTCCTGGAGTAGTTTAATGCCTCTGCAGAGCAGTGTGCCTCTGTTGCACCTTGCTTTCCAGCTGTCTGCTTAGGCTTGCCTTCCCTAGATGCTCTCTGTTTACTGCATGGGAAGAGCAATTCAGTCTGCTGAGGGAATAGCAACATCCCTCATTACTTTAGTGGCAATGCTGGTAATTGCCCTCCTCCAAAAAGCCTTTTGCATTACTCGCCTTGTGTTGTCTGTTTTGCACTAGGCTTGCTCAGCTCAAGAAACAATTTAGCTCTTCAGGGAGTGTTTTATCTTGATCAGTGCATCACTAACAGCCCTACAGTAAGGCACAGCTGTCACCAATGGGATTCTTCTATGTGGCATACTGGCTGTCCTCCAAAAGAGAAGAATAGCACTTTGATCAGCAAACCTGATTAGGCTAATGACAGGCATCATCCCTGCCTGCAAGCGGTTTATCACAGAGCAGTGTCAGCTGCTGTGCTGCTACTCTTTGTAATAAAGTTAAGGAGTGACTCCCCCAATATGTATCAGGCCTGGCCAGAGCAGATGGGAGCTGCCCCTGGAGCCTAAGGGCCTTCAAGGAGACCTGAAGACTTGGATCTCTCCCATGGAACTGGCATCCTGTGTGGCTGTGAATATTGAATACTGAGTGATGCTGGCAGCATATGGGAAGCTTTGAGACTGATACACTTGTAACATTAGACCTGAGTGTGTGTGTGTATATATGTATATATATATTAATTCTGAAATGAATAATCAAAAAAAGTGATGGACAAATATTTTCTTGCATGGAATGAGACCCTTCTTTTACAATATCCATTTATTTTCCTTCAGTTCTACTGTGATTTTAACAGTGTTTCAACTTGTTTAAACTTTTGTGAAACTGTTGATAAGTGAGGCATATTTGTAGCTCATCCTTTGAATTTCTTTTGCAGTAAGATTAAGCACATAATTCTTAAGACATACACCTTGCTTACATGCTTTGTGTTTTGTTGTAGCATACAAATACCCAATTTATAGCCTGCAGTGGCATCCAGAGAAAAATCCTTTTGAGTGGAAGAATTCTCCAGGCATTCCACATTCCCCATCTGCTGTAAGAGCAGCATATTATATGGCTGATTTCTTCGTTAATGAAGGTAAAAAGTTTATTATCTATAAACGTGGGGAGGTAGAGTGAAGTATTAGTGAAAATCTTTGAAGACGGCAGACTTCTTTTTCCGCTGTTAGAGTTCCATACCTCATACAGCTTTCTGTGAAGATGACTACAAGCTTTATAGGCTTATAAAAAATAAAGGGATATTAGAAATAGAATGGCTTAGTGAAAGTGACACCAAAAGGCCAAGCATTCCACAAACTCTTTTCAGTAGACTGGCTCTAAAACATTGTGCTGTGACTTTCTACCATTTCAAAATATCACTGTAACATTTTGACCTCCCTTGTAAAAAGAAAATAAAACAAAAAAAGTACTCCATTCATAATTCCAGAAGTTTTTTCAGTTCCAAACTGACTTATGGTCATTCAATATCTTCTCAATTTTACTTGCAAAAGTGCATATTTCCAGAATTATAAATACTGCTTGGCCAGTATATGGATGTGTCAAAGGGGTGCAGTATAGTGCCCAAGAGCTGTAGATTATAGACAGCACAAAAAGTTTTCTAATTTTACAGAAGCACTCATTTGTTTGTTCATACCTTAAGAATCTCCCAATCTTCGTTCGCGAAGCCAAGCCATGATGACCTTAAGAATCTGAAAGTAATTAGTGCATAACGTTTTGATAGTTTATGACACTTCTTGTCTATTTGCTATAAATAAGCAGAATATAAATACAGGAGTATTTAAAGGAATCAAACTTTATTCCTTTATTTATCCCTATTAAACCGTTCTGCTGTACTGTTTATGAAATTGTCTTACCTGATTGATTGGCACTATGAAGAACGTAATCATTAAGCTAATTGAGTTTGGTCTCTAGACTTGATCTCTAATCAAAAGAATCACCTAGTTGGAGAAAGTAGACACTGATTTAAAGAAATACACCTTGTTCTGACCTAGTCTTTGAGAGTATAGAAATAAAAGTTGTGCCTCATACAAATTCAAGGCACTTTTTTGCATAAAGCAGTCCCACTACTCTTTGTGAAAAGGTAGAATTCCTTGTCAGTATCTGTAAGCTTCCTGTATTTTAGGAATTTTGATAGAATACTTATGGCCAGGCTGAACTGGGGCTCTGAGCAGCCTGGTCTAGTGGAAGGTGTCTCTGCCCATGGCAGGGGGGTTAGAACTAGGTGATCTTTAAGGTCCCTTCCCGCACACACTGTTCTATGATACGATGAGATGGTGGACTAAGAGAAAAATAAAAGGGGAAAAAGGAGAAAATATAGCATGAGTCTGTTTTTTTTCTGTTGTGGTTTAATACTACAATGCAGTGTATTTTCTGGTTTTACTCTCTAGTATCTCTTTGCACACTGTATTACCAATAGAAGTAAGCTTGCTCAGGCCATTATCCAAGTAAGTGTGGCAAAACAAGTGCCAACTCTGCTTGTAAGACACAATGTGAGTTCTGTTACATATGCTTACACATATGATGAGCTTGCACATAGTACCACACAGATGTGTCACTAGCTTTTGGATCTGTTGACCTTCAATTCTATAGAGCAAACTTGCTTCAGCTAGCTGTATGTGTCTACCCCCCATCTCATCTACCAAATTAGAAGTTATTCTTCATTACCTTCCCAATCTGTTGGTAAAGAATAATAAGCTGCTCCTAGTGAGTACTTTGTATCTTAACTTTGTGATGAGTAATTGATGTTTTTAGCTGATGAAAGTTGAGTTTCTTCCCTAACTTTGAAAATAAACCACAGGGTAAAAAATGTAAACTATTCTCAACTGGCAAAAATACAATCATCTGTGACAAATTAAAAACTAAACCATTCTACTGAAATATCATTTTTGTATCCATCCACACAAGTTTTAACTTGTGTGAAGTTGCCAATGTGATACTTTCAGTAGGCTGATACTCTGGTGCATTTATTTCGGTGTTACAAGTGTAGTAATACTGGTATTTCTGGTATATACTGCCAGTATTTCATGCATAACTGTTTCTGTACAGTCTTGGCTTTAGATTTTCCCTCTCCAGTAATAAACTATGCTATAACCAATTTTCTGAAGATGTTTTTTCACATAGAAGTTACTGTAATTCCATTTACTGTGATGCTACACAAAATAACTTAGTTTACTGAGATAGATATTGTTGAGGAGGATGAAAGTAGAGTGATCTGTACTTTTACAATGTTTTACAGCCCGGAAGAGTCTGCACCATTTCCCCAGTGAAGATGAGGAAACAAAAGAATTGATTTATAATTATGATCCAGTTTATACAGGAACATTTTCTGCATTTCAGCAAACCTATTTTTTTGATTGAATATCTTGTCAAAGGTGCTGTGTATCTTGTCAAAGGTGCAGTGTTGTTATTTATAAATGGAATTATTTGCCGGCATTGTGTAATTAAGCTGATATATTGACAGAAAGCCAGAACAGTTTTCCTTTACAATGATTTATTCTGCACTGTTGGAACATTAATATAAAAATTTACATTCAATACCATAATAATCGTCTTGGATTACACCTTAAGACAAGCTGCAGAAAAGTGCATTTTTCTTTCCAGGGAAGAGGACTTGATTATTCTTATAAACTTTGAAGTAATCACCTTTAGTACAAGGAAAAGCTTTCATATATTTTAAAATATGAGAGTTCTTGTTGTAAAATGTTGCGGACTGTGGAAGCACTAGACACTTAGATACATCCTGTCCTTAGTAAAATCCTGTCCTTTTCAAATGATTTAACAAATGAGGCTCTTGGATTTGTCATAAATAAGTGTATGCAACCAATTTCTTGCCAGGGATCTTTTGTCATTTCAAAAACTGGACAAAATAGTAAGGAGACATGATAGCAAAAAGATGTTTTTTCCTAAGAAGCACGTTATATCCAATTTGTGGAACTGTTTTTCCTGTACATTCAGCGTTGTTTGGAGTCCTTATTCCTTGTAAGGCCTTCTTAAGTATGAGGATGCAGTGTAAAGTCAGCATTGCAAGCATCAAATAAAATAAGTAAGTTTGGAGGTCATAGATAAGTGCTGATTCCACTTTCCGTTCTTTTCAATTCATTTCTATATGTCCTCCAAGAATTTGTCTGAGAGTAACTGGAGTCAGCAGCCAGATATGAGATCAGACATTCATTGCTTTGTATTTAAAAGAATGTAAACCTAATTTTTTCTCTAAAGAGTCTGATTTTTCCCGTAGCTGAATAGAATTTTCACTTGGAGTCAAGAGGTAGTTTGCCATTAACTTGGTCAAATTTCTTTCTGTCTTGTTGGGTAGCTCAGTGCAACAAGAATTCAAACAAAAGATGAATGTATGTGAGAAACCTATTAAAAGCAATGTAATGTGATAATAGCAGTTGCATGCAATACACTGATACCTTTTTTCTTTACTTTGCTTCACAATTAGTAAAAATTTTGCTCAGTGGTTTTGTGTGGTGTCCAAAAAGGAACTAAGATGAGACAATCACATAAACTCTCTTCTATAGCACAGCTTCAAAACTCTTGTTAACATCAGCAGGGATTTGGAGTTTATGAAGAATTCAGGTTTATACTTCAGCTCTGTTATGTAGAACCTTATATTCTCACGTACTGTATCTGAATAAATCGGGTAATTTGCTCAGGTTTTTCAAGTAAAACACTCTCCAACTTATTCTGTGTCATGAAGCAACTGCATAAGAGAATGTGAAATGCATCAGTTAAAAAAAAGCCTGTAAGGAAACTTTAACTGTGACTACCAGAAAAACACTTCCAGGTAATTACAAGCTTAAATATGTGATATTACAGCTTATTTTTACATTTGTCAGATCAGCCATCTTCAGGAAATGGTTATCTTTTTAATATAGGTGACTATTAACTGACTCCTGTGTAGAACCAAGTGTAAAGAGAGAGTTACCCTCTACAGTTGCATATAAATGTAGCAGCTAGGGTACTTATAAACCAAGTCCATTCTTCTACTTCTTGTTCAGGCTGAGTTCTTTGGAATAGCTCTAAGAATTCGCCTAAGTAAGGAGGGCAGGTTTTAGCCTTAAAATCAGGGATAATCTTGCAAGTGAAATCTTTGCTAACAGCAGTGGTAGTAATTAATTCCTAGATGTGTAAGTATAAGTAATATTTTGTGTAATATGGTAAGAGCAGTTTATATATTATGAATTTGTGTGTGTCTTTCCTTTATCTTATAAAGCCCTACTTGATGATATGCATGATTTTTCTATGATACATGAAATAAACTTTTATTCAATCAGATGTGTATTGTTCTCTTTTAGCTACCATGGATAAAACATTGATAGTCATTGTCTTTTGGTTTCCATCTGTGATCATCACAAATCAGGAGGCTACTGTATAGGTTACAAACTGTGTCTGCTTGCTATGGTTACAGCAAGTCAGGGACAGGGTAAGTGAGGTCCCTGGCCTGGCACAGACATACCCACAGCGCAGCTCAGGCTGGGACCCATGCCCAGGGCCTGAGCTTAAATGCACTTAAATGTGGCTGCTGAGCCAGGGGGCAGGAGCTTTCAACAAGGCTGCCCTCAACTCATTCTCCTACAGCCTTTTCCCAGGAGCAAAGTGTCAGAGCTTTCTTGTTCCATGGGCAGCCAAATCCCTATGAAGGTGGGAAAAGACTGCAGCACTGGTGGGGCTCTCAGGGCTCTGAAAGCCATGAATAAAGAAACTGCTGTCTGCAATGTTCAGGGAAATGAAGTTTTCAGTCTGTTGCTTATAATACATTATGTTTTCTATCATGTTCTCCAGTCAGAAGCAAACTATAGAAACCCAGAATGAGCTGGCAGTCACCCAATTTAAAATTAAAAATTTTTAAATTTCGTTTAAAATTTCTCTCTGCTCTAAGTGATGTACAATATGGTTTTTCATTGCTCAGACAGAAATTCTGTTTTTAGAATTCAAGCTAGAGAGAGAGAAGAAGAGGAGCCTGTGGCCATTCTCTCAGCTTATTGAGAGTCTGTCTTATGAGCCTAAACAACTTGCTTGCTGCTGTGTGGGGAAAAACATCCATTGATCAGCAAGGTAAACCCATGTGTGCTGATGATTATGTTAAATCACCTTTAGGAAGGAAAAGTTTGAAATAGTTTCTTCTGAAGTATTCTGCTTTTCCCACTAGATGGCCTACAAGAACCAGTATTTTATGCAATTCTGTAATCGGGTGTGGTGGTGTCTAAAGTTGAGTAAGATATTTACTGTACTGTGGTATGTAGTTGTGTACCAGGGTATTTGGGATGTGGGGGAAGAATAAGGGAGGAGACAGAATAACACTGGACTCTTTCTGGCACAGCTGGGACTATTGGCAGGATTGCATGAGAGAGATTATATGAACATGGAATTAATTCATATGGGATTAAAAGTCTTGTTTCCAGTGAGTATTTAAACCTTTCAAGCATTAGCTGGAAGTAACTGGAATGGCATCTGTCTTTTCACATTGTTGTTCCTCCCCTACAGCTACAGAATCTTAGTTCTATTTTCTATAAACATGAAACTAGCTCATGCAAAACGGGACAGCTTTAGGTTGCAAGAACTGAGAATTTGATCTCAGAAAATCTCTTCCAAGGAGACAGGCAAGACCAGTTTCAATTTCTTCAGGTAAGGAAGAAATTGTAGGGAAGAAGCATCCCAAATAAGTACTGTAAGTACTGAATTAAAGAGTAAGAGCCTAACCCACAAGCTGCATTGTGGGGAAAAAAGACCACAAAACAACTCACCCAAATCCCCACCGCTTTTCAGCTGGCAAGCTGTGCAAAATTGCCCACCAAGCTAGTGAATCCAAAACAGAGATTAGTGTCCAAGCAGACCATCACTGTATTCCTATGTCTATGCTGAGTAGTTTATTTTTAGATTAATTTTTAATCTTTTCCCTTCCAGCATCAGTGCCACCTTATTCATTGCTGTGGATGCTGCTCAGCAAACTGACAGCAAAACTGGACTGTATTGAACAGATTTCCATAGAAATTAGTGGCCTTTTAGGGATGTGGTGATTCTTCTCTTAGAACAGCAAGAAAAGTATGGGAAGGGTTTGAACAACCAGGAAGAACAATAAGGAATAATTTCCCGGTTGGGTGTTATCTGCATTGCCCTTAGGAGGCAGGAGCCCTGAGGTGAGAGAAAGAGCTGTGTGTGTAACCAGGTGGCTGAAGACTGCATGCCAGTGAACACTTAAGGGTGTTTGGGTTTGAGGTGGGATGGTGTACACAAGATTTCACAGTCATTTTTACCACAGTCATTAATTTTTTATTTTATCTGGGCTTGTGTTTTGTTTTGGTCTTTTTTATTTCTGTGGAGGTCCCGTGTATGTATCTGGTGGTGGTTTTATCAAAAAAGCTATGTGAATTGGCTGGGGTCCAAGACTCATTAAGGTTTCTAAGTGCCTTCTCAAATTATTTTGGTTTGAGTACTTACATGGAAGACAGATTGACAGATACTGTGAAGTGATGGATTACCTTCCCTTGTTAGCCTTCTTTCCCAGGGCAGACCTCTAATACAGTGCTTATTTATACAGCAACTAGTGAAGTATATTCCTGCCTGCCCAGAGCCACCTGTTGATAAGGATACTGTTCCAGCTTTCATCACTTCCTCATTATGTTTATATCAGTTTCATAATCTAAGCAGTATGTTTTAAGAGGCAAATTTCTCTGCCAGTTTTTATGTAACCAAAAAATTTCCAAGACCCTTTCATCCAAAAGAAGTTTAGATCATTTAAAAATAGCTGTCATTATTTGGAGGAGCACTTGAACAAAGTATTTACTCCATATTTAAGCAAAAAACTCTCAAATTCTCTGTGATTCTCAGAAATGTAGTGAACATTCCCTTGCAACTAAGCTTTCTGAAAACGAAAAGCAAAAAGCAAACAAACAAAAAAGTCAAATGGAATAAATTCTAGTTGTTGCTCCTGATCTTCAAAATTATGGGGTTGAGTACTATTAGCCTGTGGGCTGGTTTTGGCTGGGGTAGAGTTAATTCTCTTCACAGTAGCTGGTATGGGGCTGTGTTTTGGACTTGTGCTGAACACAGTGTTGATAATTCAGGGATGTTTTTGTTATGTCTGAGCAGCACTCACACAGAGGTCAGGCCCTTTCAGCTTCTCATCCCTCTCCATCAGTAATCAGGTTGAGGGTCCATAAGGAGCTGTGAGAGGACATAGCTGGAACAGTTGATCCCAACTGACCACAGGGATATTCCATTCCATATGGCATCATGATCAGCATATAGATATGATGGAAGGAGAACAAAGGAGAGGACATCGGGAGTTACGGTGTTTGTCTTCCCAAGTGATCGTTAGACACAATGGAGCCCAGCTTTTCTGGAGATCACAGAACACCTGCCTGCCTATCAGAAATGGTTATTTAATTTCTTGGGTTACTATGCTTTCATGCACAGCTTTTGCTTTACTTATTAAACTGTCTTTATCTCAGCCTAAGAGTTTTCTCTCTTTTTCTCTTCTGAGTCTCTCCCCCATCCCTCTGTGGGGGGAGTGAGTAAGCAGCTGTATGGGGCTTTGTTACTGGCTGGGGCTAAATCACAGCTGTTTGTGACTATGTAGCTCCCAAACTTCGTTTGATGGCCTATTTCACTGTGTGCTTGCAGTTATATGAGACACTGGCCAGTGTGTGTCAGCTGAAGCTCAAGCCATCCTAGCCTGAGCGATGGCTAGACAGTACTTCAACATAAATGTCTTTCATGTCCTTTTATTCTAACTATCAACACCCTTGCCCTCCCTTAGTTGCATTTGCAAGGTTTCCCTAAGAGAGCTGTTCAGAATCCGTGAGTGGTTTTCTCTTTATTTTCCACACCCAGAGAGTCAGACAGGTGAAATTAATTAATCTGAACTAATCTGCAACTGTTTTAACTGAAAGTGAAATTTGAACATAAGATACACTGTAGTTTTTAAGCTCTGTTTTAGTGCAGTGAGTGGGGAAAAGTTATGGTACAGATGAAATATGTATCTTTATACATCAATTTTATTTTAAGAGAAGCTGAGTTGCATCATATCAGCATGGGGAATACCAGTCCAGACAATAACATCTGTTTGAACAGCAGATCTTGCTTGTTTTCCCAAAATCCTAACTTAAGCATTCTGATTGCCGAGTCCAGGCTATTTTATAATGTACTATCCATTTGTCAGCTGTTCCTGCAAAGACTCAGCACAGATGGTCATGGCAACACTAGGACTTTGGTGCTAAACCCAGCGATGCTTCTGTCTGCAGCTTGGCTGTCTGTGACAGTCAGGTCACAGAACTACATGGGGCAAGGATACAAGTCACGTGCCTTGTGAAGTTTGACAAGTCAGGGTTTCACAAAAAACACCCAAACTGTCATGTCTTACTCATGTTTAGACAAATTAGGAGAGTTTCTATTTCCCAGAATCAGAGCAAGCCCAAGGCTCATAATCTGCACTCCCACACCAGTGAGCGCAGGTGCATGTGTCGTGCTTATGCTGTTCAAAAGGATTTAGAGTGATATTCAGAAAGGTTATAGGGTGCTAAATAATGTTCTTTCTTTCTTCACTCTTTATGAGAGATAAAACTATTACCTATGTACTACAATGAAATGATTTCTAGGTAGAAATTTTATCCTTTTTTCTGAATAAATGGGATTTTTTTTCCTCTTCTGCTGCTTGGGACCTTGATAGAGTAGCAGTGGTTCCTCTCCTGCTCACCTTTTCAGTTTGCTGTCTGTATCTCTATGATAAATAAAGAAGTAAAGAGCCAGGCATGCAGGGGTGACATCAGCCCCATCCTCTTTTTCCTTACTGCTTCTCTACAGCTGTGTGGTCCAAGGAAACTAGTGGTGACCATGATAAACCTCCTGGGCACTCACTGCAGCTGAATGCTCATCCATGCAGTGCTAACAAACCTGATGTATATTCTGAATTCCTAGACAGCCTATTTGGTTTTGGTTGGGTGACATGAAGCAGATCTCTCCTGGGATCTGCTGTCCCTAGGTTGAGGAGTTGGAGCATGTTTATACAGTACCATTAGGGCTAGGGTTTACTGTGTGAAGAAAAAAAAATCCTATTTAAAACAAAACAAAAAACTCAGAAACAAACAAAAAACCCAAACAAAACCCAAACCAAACAAAAACAACAACAACACAAACAAACAAAACCCACAAAGAAACAAAAAACCAAAACAAACTCCCAAAACAGAGCTTGATTGTCCTGCTCAGTAATCAGTTACAAGACAGATGACCCCATATGGTAAATGAAGGGCTAGACTGACATTTTTTCTTATGAACTTTGCTGCAGCCTCTAAATCCCTGCCACACATCATTTTTATTCCTTTAGCACAGCTTTTCTCCTGCAAAGCTAATTAAAAAGAAACATGATCTCATAATTTCATGAGTAGCAGGATTTTTGGTATTATCTTGTTCTCTCTGTCCTGCAGCTCTTACTGATAAATTATCATCTAGATACCAAGACTTCAAAACAGACAAGAAAATTAAAGAGCTTCATTTCTGCAATTCAGAATTAATCTGGAGCACTAAAAAATAAAGGTAATGAAGAATTGGGATGTCTCATCTGCCTGATTAAACATCTAACAAGATGCATGACTGACACTCCTCTCCAATCTTTACTTATTTGTTTAATATTAAAAAACTCCTCAGAAGTGTATAAGCCATCTGCTGTTCTCAGATTCACCAAGCCATGGTACATTATACATCTGCAAAGCATTTTCATTTGATGCCATTAACTATGGAAATTTACAAATAAAAATTTCCATTAGAAAAAGCTGATGCTTTCTAGACATCTCTCATTATGACCCAATCTTTCCTGTTTTTTTCTCAACAGCTCCATTTTGATCATTACAGTTAAGATGCAGACTGCTTTGGCATGATAAATAACACCGGCCAAGAGACAGCAGCCAGGCTGGGTCCTTCTCCTGTTTGGGCTACTGAACCTGGTTATTTCCTCAGTGCGCTGCGGAAGTCTCCACCTGGAGATGGAGCCCTGGCTCAGCCGGAGGACTAAAGAGCAGCCTGGAACCTTGATTGTGTGGTGAGCATCATGGTCTAACAGTGCCAGGGTGAGTGGGACAGCATGGCTGCATATCAGGAGTTTCAGATGGAAGAGGAAGCTCTGTCTGCTGATGTGTGTGTCAGATAGTCCAGGGAGGGAGCATCCTGCTGGCTACAATCTTGAATGCCTGCTTCACAGCCCCCATGACAACTACAGGAAGCCAAACAACACCTTAGCACTGCACCTTCCCCTCCTGCAAGGGCAGAGAAAGCCCACAGCCCTTCCTGGGCAGAAGCATGGTTGCAGAGGGATGTGGAAGGAAGCCCAGCCTGGGTCAGCTTCATCCAGACCTGCCATGCAACTGATGTCAAGCTGCTGTCCTCTCTCTGACTCCGTTTGCCTGCCTGCCTACTGTGCCTTCTGCCTGCTGAAATGTGTTGTATGTTTGTACAGTAACAAGTGTGCTGGGATTTGCTGGGACAGCTAGCTGCTGTAATGCAGCAAACATATGGAAATTAGAAGGAATACATCAGTACCATGAAAGAAACTAGCCCTTAGCTCCTGGATGCAAGCTGAAGCAGTTACAGTGAGTTAACACTATGTTACTTCAGACATTGGACTTCGCGGTTGACTCTTGTTCTTGATTTGAACACATACCTGCGGCTTTCAGTCATCTGTAGTTGCCAGCTGCAACATCCAAAAGGTGTAAATCCCAGCCTTGTGCATCAGGAGGGGGATAGAACAGCAGTGTTCATTGGATGGGTACCATTTGATCTTCAGTGCTTATAATCTCCTTCCACCAGCAAAATTTCAGGAGAAGGCCGTGTACCAGGATAATAGTCCTTAACCCTCTGCTTCAGGGGCCTTCTATGTAACAGCATTGCTATGGGCCTCTTCAAACCCCCTGAGGGAAAAAGTGGTGGTGTGGAGGTACCACTCTGATGAGTCAGGCATAATTTCACTGTACCAGGCCCCATCACATCATAGAAATGTCTTTCTCTGAGGAAAGGTGGTAGTTGATCCTGTACCTGTGCACGTGGCACCGCTCAGCTTCTGCATTCATCAGTCAACACACACTAGATGCGTGGAGGGAAAGTCATGGGTGCCACACAGAAAAGATTTTATTTCACTAAAGAAAAGGTGTGAATGGAGAATGCAAATTCTTGTTTGTGAAGTATGAAACCAATTTTCAGGTCAATCGCTGTATGACTCGAGCTTCTCTTTAACTGCACCTGCACCAGCACTTCCCATTCACCTTGCAGGAGTAGCGATATGTGGAGCAGATATGTGGAGCAGAGTGAGCTAGATCATCTGATGAGATCAGCAAGCAGTTACAGAAGTTGATGGATGCAAGAGAACAACTGTGGAGATTATCCAAATGTCTTCCTGGGTTCAGGTCTCAATTATTAATACTGTCACCAGGGCCAGTTTCAAAGACAGACAACTTCCTATAGCTGTCTACAGAGTTGCCCAAATAAGCACATGCTATATATCATTAAACATGCTGTGTCCAAGATGCATGTGCCCTGGGGCATTGGACTTAATTTTACTGTACTAACAGTCTGTATATTCTTACTGAACAAATCAAGGGTTGTTTGTTTATAGCTGGATCAAAGCTGACACTCACTACAAACCAAACCACCCAAAAGATTATGAGATTACTAGAGATCTGGGAAAAATCCCAAGTCCTCAGATGATGAATCCAAACGATGCCAAGCAGGTGTAATTTCTGGAAGGGGAGAAAGGACATGTCCAGGAGAAATGATCATGAAGTAGCCCTACACAAAGGATTCCCATAAATTAAATTCTGTTTCATCAATCTTTGCGCTGGTTTTTATAGTACACCTCTTTATTGCAGTGTGGGTTTTGGCAAAGTCTTCTTGTCTGCTTTGTTAAACCATTTAATAAACTCTTCTGGGTTTTGTTTGATTTTGCAAAAATAAGAACAGCAACGCAACACAGCACTGAGTTTTGGTGAGAGCAATAGCATGTCATAGGTGTTAACCGCAGGAGATACACAGAGTACTGGTGCTCAGTTACTAAGCACTAAAGTGCAAGCAAAGTCTGGGGACTGTGTCAGATTTCCTCACTGTTCTGAAATTGGTTTAAGTGTTCAGGAGCACTTTTAACTACAATGAAGAGTAGTATGTTATTGCTTGAGTCTTTTAACCTATTCCATGGACAGTTCTGTGGTTTATGGTGTTTTTTGGATGTGTGTTGCAGGTTTTTGTTTGTTTGTTTGTTTGGGTTTTGTTTAACATCTCTTACTTTTCCCCTGAGGGAAAAAGAAACATAGATAAACCCCAGTCCTGTAAATGACAAAGTATTATTTTAGTTCCTGAACTCTGCTATGCTTATTTAGCTTATGCAGCTGAAAATGAAAAAGAAAATCCCATGTCCTACAGCAATATGCATTCATGCGTAGCTCCTAATAACTTAAATCCTTTAATTTGTCTGTAAAGGACACCCCTTAAAGTTGTGTGTGAAGAAAGTGGGACAATCTTTTGTATATAATCCTCATACTTAAAAAAAATTACAATTTTTTTTTTTTATAAATGGGCAACTTCACTGTCAACCTGAACACACCCTTAACACGCCTGGAAATAGGCATCAGAAACCTAAATGCAATGGAGGAATCCCACCCTCGCTGTTGGTTTCCTGCACAGCTCTTTCTATTCTGTTGTGTTTGGTTTGCTTCTCATATAGCCCAGGGAATTGATCTCTCTGTGACTGGCATATTTTTTCTAAATTGCCTCTTCTCTCTGAACATGGAATATTCCCTTTCTTATGTTTTCTTCTTTGATGCATCTTTCAAAATTCTCATCCTCAGCTTTCTCCCAGTCTGGGCCAGCCTTGCCAGGACTTTGAGTCAGCCTGACCGAAAGGCACGGCAAGGAGTTAGTGACAATGAGACAGCAGCAATGGGCAAGGGTTGGTGCCTAAGGCCCTGTCCTACATCAATGTACTAACTCATACAGAACCTGAGCACCTGCTGTGCCCTCATCTTTGCCAATCACAGCTGGGGGCAGACATTGGTCCCCCTCTTCAGGATAGGCTTGGGGGGATCAGGTGGAAGAATGAAGGAATTTGATGTCAGCGCAGGTTTGCTTTCTGAATGAGGTCCTTTGTCTTTGCAACCACTTGACAATTCCCATCTAAAGTCAATGGATATTGAATTGAATCTAGAAGGTGACCTGGGAACTACTAGTAGGGCTTCCATACAGACACCAAACTTGGTAGTCAGCAGTTCCACATAAGCCAAATCTGAGTAAAATCGTATTTCGTTGGGCAAGCGCTACATAGCTATTACTATTTTCATGTCTCAGAGGAGTGTGATAACAAGGATTAAATACTACTGTGCAAGTCTCACAGTGAGATTCCATGTCAGAGAGACAATACAATGTGGGCCATTAGGCTGAGGTCTAACTAAGCAGCTCCTTCGGAGAAGTCCCAGAGTGTCTGTGGCTAATATAGGCCAGCAGGATGCCTTGCAATTTCCTAGCACAAAGAGGAAAGGCTCGCATTTTCTTCTTGGTTTTTCAGTAAGGCTTGGACCTCAGAGTAACAGCTGTGTCAAAGTAAGTAGCCACATCTAGCCAGGAAGTCAAGCTTTCATTCTTCTCCAGGAGGACAAAGACATATCTACACACCATTAATCACTAATGCGTTGGCCCAAGCAGGTTTTCATCAGTCATTTTAAATGTCATTATAGAGGACGTGAGTGCTTTCAGAAGAGCTTTTGGAGTGTATATTGCAGTCAGCTCCAGGAAGTCATCTGTATGTAATTTGGAAGCAGAAATTGTATTTGTTAAGGAGCTCCCACTTTCAACCTGCCACCTAATGTTATGCAAAATTATATGTCACACAGAGCAGACTGAGAGTCATAATAGTTACACTTGATGAACAGAATGAATCTCAAAAGGTAGGAAGCAGTCCTGCAATACATTATTCATGGTTGGCCAAATTAGCCCCAGAAACTGTAATAGGGGAAAAAAGGATAATGTATGGCTTTTTTTACTCTCCAAAGATTCTGACTTCGATGTCACATTTGCTCTGTGCATGATCTCCTTGCTTAAGCCATCTACAGAAAGAGTTTTCAGAGTGATTAGATATTTCTGCATTTTAAGTTTAAAAGCTTACAATATTTTTAAACAAAAATATTACTACTACTAACAAAAACTTTATTAAATAAAAGTATTTTGTTTGCTTTAACAATCAATTGCTTCTGAACAGGAAATAACTAGTATTTTTTCCAGTGAGACTGGCATTTTAATTTATTTGCATGGCAAGTCATCCTTTAAGAATATGAACTTTCTGGCAAGAGAGAGAAATGAGGATGATCCCTAAATATATCAGTCATTTTATGCTGCAGATTAGTGCTCCAACAAGTGCATTCCCTGGACAAGAGGGAGAGAATCCATCCATAGCCCTTCTACACATATAAAACAAAAGTATTTTATTATCTCTGAGTTAGTTTGCATAAAAAACAGGGCAGACCTTTTTTCAAACAACTACATTAATAAGAGAATCTGAATATTCAAAATGCAGAGAGTGCCTGGCTTTCAGATTCACTTTTACAAAGTTAACCTTTAAGTCTCTTGCTGAGAGATAAACCAGATAAAGTTTCTCTACTACCTGTCATGATGAAAAACTACAGTAGTCTTTGGAAAAGGAGTTTTAAACTATGCATAGTCATTTCTCATGTGTCCTGGATAGGTTGTGTGGTTTGGGAATTAACCAAGTCATAGAAAAAACTCCAAAGACCTAATCTGTTCAGGTCCCACTTCCACTTCTCACTATGCCACTTGAATGCCTAATTAATAAATGGGTTTGACTTAAGTATGTTTTTGCTTTATCCAGGTTTCCTCAGATGCTTAGGAGCTGACCATACTCTGAACTGTCTGAAGCCAAGTATGCTTCATTGAAAGATCAGGAAAGTAAAACCACAGGATTTGTGCATTTGTTTCACATTCCTCTGATTTGACTCTGGGTTGGACTGAGACGACAAAATTAAAAGCTTGATTACCACAAACCCCATACAGGAGCAAGAGAGACACAGTTCTCTTCTTCATGTTCCTTTGCTAATGTCAGGACTGCTAAACTTCAATATTTTGTATAAAAAAATGCCTAAGTTTAAGTATGATGACTCTGTTTCTGCTCACGCAAGAGCCATCTGAGTCTAATCCATTGGTTTTAACAAACGTGTTCTCCAAAGTGACTTTAGTGTAGCTGAGGCTCTGGCCTCCATCTAACTGACTGTACACGCCAAATCATATCAATTCAGCTACCTTCCATTTCTACTTCTTTGTATAATTCATTCTAATTTAAAAAATCTAGCCCAACCTTTACTAGTGCATATTATGAACTCTTGACTCAAGTGAGAATCATATTCTGCTGACGTTTTGGATTATTTTACCTTAAGACATTTAGGTCATGGTAAAACCCAAGTTCAGTCATCAGGTGTACATTATACACATCTATGACTGGAATTGCATGTCAGTTATCCAATTGAAAATAAATAATATTTACTATTGTTAAAGTGAAAGAGGCAAAGAGATAATACTTCCTGGAGCGAAAAATACTGCATGCTTCCAGGTAATGGTAACCTACTGAAACAAGCTCAACATTGGAATGTAGCTCCACAGGAGAAGGTGTTTGTGGGCTAGTATCAGGTCAGTATTAGATTATATGTTATGTTAGCAACATACTTGCAGTAAACCAGTAAATTCAACTGTTAAAAGGAGATGTGTTTTGCAGTACTTTGTCTATATATAATTCACAGATTTGATCTTAACACTCTGCAATGATTGATCCCAGTGGGACTTCTGACATTTCAGCACTATGTACCAATAATTGAGGCATGCTACTCTTTTTCTTCTGCTATATTTTTGAAACAGTACTGAGTGCGGTGGTGTTTCTGTCACTAACCATGAGGTGGCATAACTTGCTCAGCAGAACAGCAGTCAAACCTTTCTTTTAATATTCCTTTGTACATCATATTTCTTGGCATAAAAGGTTTTAATGGTGAAAGACAGGCTGTAAAATTAGTTGAGCAACATTACACAGCTTACACTATCACAAAAGTAATGACAAAGACACATATTTGTGTGCTTGTATTTTGTGGTGTTCTTCATGCTAGTAAATAATCTTTTTGACTGTACTGTTACATGATGATGTCAACAATAAAAATCCTTGTTATTTTCTTTTTTTTTTTTCAGTTTTCTTTCTGCTACATAGTTCTGATTTTAGTGTGCTCCATTCTGTAAACCTGGCTTCTTTCTCTTTTACTTTGTAGGACTAGCCTGTCCAGGCTTCATTTTTCCTTTCAGATTATTGTGATGTGAAATATCACAACGAGTTGAAAATAGCTGAAAGTCTAATTTCTTATGAACTAGGCAGATTAATAGAAGTGTCTTTTAAATCTTATACATATTACACATATGTTAGCTACATAACTGAGTTTAATACTTCTCCAAGCACACAGCTTACCTTAGGTAGACCCCCAGTTTAGATAAGAACATCAGAGGGCATGAATTTAAGGAGAGTAGGCTGAGGGAAGACCTCATCGCAGTCTACAACTTCCTTGTGAGGGGAAGCAGAGACTGATCTCTTCTCTGTAGTGATCAGTAACAGGACCTGAGGGAATGGCCTGAAGCTGTGTCAGGGGAGGTTTAGGTTGGATAGTAGAAAGAGGTTCTTCGCTCAGAGAGTGGCTGGGCTCTGGAACAGGCTTCCCAGGGAAATGACAGCAGGTGACAGCATCAAGCCTGGTAGAGCTCAAGAAGTGTTTGGACAATATTCCTGGGTACATGGTGTGACTCTTGGGGATGGTCCTGTGCTGGACTCAAATGATCCTTGTAGGACCCTTCCAACTCAGCATATTCTATGATTCTGTGATCACCAAAAGCTCATGAAAATTCACTTCTTGAGATCAACCTTTTGTATTTTTTTTACTTTTTTTACAACTTTTTGTATTTTTGGGGGGTCAGAGAGGTCCAGGCACAGACATGACCACAGCACAGTGCAGGTGAGCACTATAGCCCAGGGTTGAGGCTTAGATGCAGGTAAACACAGCCCCTGAGCATGGGCAGGAAAGGTGTCCAAAGAGCTATTACCCAGCAGGTTGTTGTAGGGTGCAGAGCCCAGGGGTGAGATCTGACTGTGACAGTCAGACCCTCTTGCTCCTGTCAGAACTTGGGTATCCTCCAGAGCTGCCAGCCAGTGCTGGCACCACAATGGGTCTTGGGGGTGCTCTCATCGTCTTCATAGGTGTTATTCTGTTCTCCAAACACCCAGAGGGACACTTTCTGCAGCAGTCCAGATGCAGCCTCCTCTAAACTTCAGGGAAAACAGACTTATTTGAATTATAAGGCCTTCAGAAACAAAAACATGATTCTGAATACACACATACCCATATATATGCATAAGACTGGCATAAAAGGTTACTGGCTATCACACACCTGAGGGTCTGGCTGCAATTTATAAGCCAGGCAGCTTTATTTGCTAAGGAAAAAAAAAGAGCAATTGCAGTGGGGATTATCAGACCAAGGTTGTTCAAACAAATTGTTGGCTTGCATTTGCCTCAGAACTTGGTACTCCACCTGCTTGCCACTCTGGTTCTGGGTATGCAGATAAAGTAGTATAAGTACACCCTACTGACATTTTATTGAATAGTATGGGCCAACATGGGAAGTTGATCTGTTTGCTCGCGTGTAACACAATTCCAAATATGTCGTGTGGTAGGGAATGCTGTAACCCTTCCTTGTATATGATGCTCTACTAATTGGGCAGGTACTCAATGTTGTGGAAAATGAGAAATTAGATTACTCTTGGAATCACATTCTGCCAACTTAAAATTCAGTTTCAGCAAGTCTCCTTGGCACTGACTTACAGGAGTGTTTTGAAAGCATGGTTGCATATGGTTGGTGTGAAATAAATAGGAAACTGGGACAGAAAGCTTGAAGAACTGATATTGGGTCCTAGGAGGATAAGCAAAACAAGGAGAATCTTTTTTTGCATCCCTGGTATTATTGATGCATGGCTGCTTAGTGAGACTATCTTCAGAGTCTGTTGCTGGTTTTGAGAGGCAACAGACCATGCAAGAGCAGCTATTCCACAAAGCTGTCACGTCTAGGACTGTGTTGTGTGGCTGATGAGTAGGTACTCATGTGGAAACAGAAACTAAATCCAGATGTTTAATTTGCTTAAAATCAAAGAGAATCATTCAAACTATGACTTCTGTGAAGGAGCTGGAAATTATGTCAAGAAACCATCATTTATCAGCAGATAAGACAGCTTAGCAACCTGGGGAAAATGGCTCAACTTATATGTAACTGTCAAACAGCGAAGCAGTACAGGCTAGATCTGTGTCTTTAGCTGCTAAATAATTATTTAGGGTCCTGAATGGCCTGGTGTCCCCTTACAGTGAAGCAGAGTGGTCAGAGCTGCTCTGACACTCTCAGAGCACACCACCAGCATGCAATGCAGACAAGCTCTAAGGGGCAAATGCTGCAGCAGTAATCTCAATATAACTATGGTGAACTTGCCACTGGCTGCCGCAAGAGAGGAGCCCCGAAAAGGATATACAAGGACTCCCTGAAACAACATCTCAACCTCAGCCATATTGATCATCACCATTGGTCTTCTCTGGCCTCCAATCGGGAGGCTTGGAGACACATTATCTATAACGCTGCTGCCTCCTTTGAGATCTCACGCAGGATCACTCTCGAGGAGAAAAGACAACTCAGAAAGAATTGCGTTCAGTCGGTACCACCTGGGGAATCTTTCTGCTGTGCCTTTTGCAACCAGACTTGTCTATCGCTTATTGGCCTTTTCAGCCATCAGCGAGCCTGTAGCAAGCGTGGGTAGAGCCTTTCGAAATCTTTGTTCGCGAAGCCAAGCCATGATGAATCTCAATATGAAATATCTTCTTTATGTGCCTGTTTTCACAGATCTGAGTTCCCTGATTGTCTAACTACATATTTTAGTTTGCTCATCAAGCCTTTGCAAACTAATGACTCATTCAGGCTGATCCCCAGTTACAGTTGCAGGGATAATCAGCTCCCCGGACAGAGTGGGGAGAGGGACCACTTCTTCAAGGCTGCATTGATGAGGGCACCCTCCACCTTATGCAACCCTAAGCTATATGACATGACCTCAGGGAGCAAGCCAGCCACCCTGCTGTAAAAGTGCTGTTTTGACAGGCAGCAACATGACCCCATCACTGTGTTGGGCACTGTGTTGGGTGGTTTTTTTCTGTCAAAACACTCATAGCAGGAAAGAGATTAACTCATTTGCAAAAAACATCCTGCCGACATTGAAGCTTTATATGGAAGGAATACTTTCTCAACTTAAAAAGAATTTTTTTCAGTGTCTACAAGAGCTCCCAAGTTGTAATTTGTTATAATTAGACTAGATGAGGCTGATACTGGAAGGAGGCAAACCAATTAGTTAGGAATGTCAATTTTGGTTTGCCACTGTCAAAGTCTGTTAAAGGACCTTGATGGATTGCTGGGTTGGCTTTTTCAACATGATAATCCTCATATGAAAGACAGGCAGGCAGTTGGGTACAGAGAAGCACATTGCAGTCAGTGTTGAAAAAAAGGCTGCACCTGCCAATATGGTGCTGGGAGGTGACAATGGTGTTGCAATGCCTGAGCTGTGGGCAACTGGAGGGTGAGGTGAAACTCAGGATCTAATCATGGAGAAGAGACTTCCAAGGCAGCTGTGAACAAAGAAAGCCTTTACTCCAAGTTGTTTGAAAGGGACAAGTCAGCAGTTGTTTGGGTTAAAATCTGCCATTTTTTGAGCCAGACTACAGACTATTGAGTGGCCCAATTATGTGTTGTCATGTTTTAAACAAGAAAAGTTAGTATTACCACATGCTAACCAGCAACCATACCCCTAGCTTCAAACTCTAATTATTAATATCTTATAAATACCATCTTCTTTATAGCGTCTTCTGCAGTACTGAAAGCAAGGAGTTATTAGATAAAACCAGATAAAATTCCTATGATTTTAACCAATATTATTTACATTAAAATTATTTATAAAATGTAATTAATGTCATATCCTAGCACTAAAAAAACCCTTTCAGCTAATCCAGGCTCTAAACTCTTTCATTTTACAGAGCACTTTCAGTTCAAAATTGAACTTTAAAAAATTTATTTATTTCAATCTTTTTTGTAAAAAACCTCCATGGATATGAAAGAATCCAACCAATAATTTCAGAAATTGTAATATATAATCACTGTATATCACTGCACCAGGCAAAAACCTGTTCATTTCTTTCTATAGTTTTTGTTTCCAGGTCCTGAAGACATCAGTTGCTCTTTTATGAAACTGGTGGTACCTGGCTCAGTCCTGAGTGAACATGTAGTGCTATATTTCTGTAGTCACATCTCCATTTTTTCTGTCAGTTAAAGTGCTATGGCAAATCTGATTCTCTGTGGAAAAACTGAATTAAGCAGAAACTTGGGGAAAGGAAAAATAAGTCTAAAATTTTGAAGGATAGATTTTCAGCTGCCCTAAACTGTAAGAGTATGACTTACTAATGCCACCAGAACAGTTTGCAGCAACTGATAATCTTCTCTAAAATTTTAAGATTGTCAGCAAATTCTGTTTTGCAGTAAAACCTAGTCATTTCCTGAAATTGCATGTTACAATAAAACTTAAGAAAACCATCCAAGTTTATTTAGAAAGTTAACATTTATTCGCTACATATCTGGCTGATCTGGGACTCACCTAATACCTTATTGAAAGTATGTTTTATAAAAATAAAGGAACTACTGCTCAAGGCTTCCTACAAAAATGTTAGCCAATTCCTTATACTATACTGGAGGACACAGCAATTAAAATTCAAATCCATTTATTATTCTCAAGATTTTTTTCCCCTAACATGTACAGGTTGACTGATACTATTTTGTGTGTCTCAGTCTAGAAAAGAATGACAGTTTCTTTTGGCATTGCAGTCTACCTTTCGGCTGGTTCTAATGAAGACAAATCCCTCCCAATCAGGATTGTCCTGTTCGTTAAGTGAGACAGATGGCACACTCATTGATAAAGATTCAGAGATTTTAGTGTATTTGGGATATACAGGATTGTATTCCCCAGCTAAAAAGTATCAATATTTCAAATGGAAGAGAAATCAGGTTCTGCCATTGTAAAATTTTTGTGACACGTGCACAATTCTGAAGGACTTACAGAAAGAAAAGGTTTAGACACGTTCAGACAAATTTGTAAAACATGATCCAGCAGACAAGTCTGTCTTGGCAGAAAATCAAATACGCACTTCCAAAGCTCTGCCAGAACAGAATGTCGAACCTGTGTAACCAAGGGGAATGTAGCACTCCTTCCTGTTTCTCTCACCTGGTCCTGGGGGCAGCACTGGGTTCCATTGGAGGCCTTTAATCTGCTAGCCCATAATAATTAGTGCAGGGAAATTAATGATGGAATGTAAAGACCGAAAGGGGAACAGTGTTGATAATGGGAATCATTGTGCTAGGTGCTTGCATCCTGGTCTGTCTCTGTAACTGAGAAAGTTGAAGCAAGGCAGCTTCTGGGAACTGTCAGACAGTGAAAGGTGTTCACATATTCCCATCTCTGAAGTTCTGAAGCCATCACAACCACAAGATTGAACACACTGGCTAGGTAGACATCACCACTGTTTAAGGCATCATGTGAAAAAGAAAAATAATCTGTTGGGCTAAACAGAAGTAAAATGTTATAAAAATAGATAATATGTGTCCACCTTATTGAAATATTACAGCAATCTACACTGTATCTTTTTCATGATGCCTCAAAAATTATATTATTCCTATTAGTTTTGTGGCATAGTACTTGTGTTTTAGTGCTAAGATGAGGTCTTTAAGATGGGATAAACCCGGTGCTTTGCAATATTCTAGAATATAGGTGAAAAGAGCATATGAGGGAACATACAAATACATGAGAACAGATAGCATCTTCATACCAAGTATCCCTCTTTCTGGCCCAATCTGACTTCACACATGCAGTCATACCATTTGAAGTATATCCACTCCCAGAAATACTAATAAAGATTATTTTTTTTTTTCAGTTGCCACTTCTTGTTGTCTTTCTCTTAATACTTACTTCATACTTGGTTTCAGGGAAGGTTAAGCCAAGTTCAGGTTGTATTTTCTCTGAAGTTGGTGACATCTTTGAGTTAAGTATCTGGAAAGGAGGTGGTGCACTAAAAGACCCTTGCTCTAGGAAAATATAGACTCTACTTCCATTATATTTCTAAGAATCCCCCATAGATTCAGATTGGTAAATAACAGAGATTTTAGGAGGGTAAGGATCAAGACAAGCTTTCGTCTAGCTCTCACTTGCTCAGACTTGACAACACACAATACAAGAGAAGACTGCAAATTTAGGATCTAAATGTTTAGATCAGCTGAACATTGCCTAGGGAATTTATGCAGGAACTTGGAGGACCTCTGTTCAGTCTCTGGTGGAGAGGTAAGGAAACACATACCAGAAGGAATGTCCTTCCTGACAGTCCCACCAAAGAAACCATAAAGTGAAAAAAGTGCAAAACCACAAACAGTCCCAAAACCCCAATGAAGTTTATGCTTAATGCTGAGACACAGAGGTTCTGTAGAGAGACGCGACTCTCTGGGGTATACACATCTACACAGCACCTTATATTGTAATGAAGAAGAAAGAAATAAAATGTTCTGCTAAAAAGACTGCCAGTTCTCCAGTGAAAATAGCTTTGTGTATCACTTTATGCTAGTGGTGACAGAATAGAAAACAAAATACCACAGTTACATACATGTTCTTTGTCTAGAAGTATTTACAAATAACTTTACAAATTTTTACACACATTTTCAGTTTTGCTTGTTTACTTTTAAATTAAGAGAAAAATTAGTCCCCAGAGGCTTCTAAGGCTTCAGTTGGTACCTTGTACTGTACATTCATGCTTGGCTTCTTCCTGGGTGAAGGGAGGAAAGGAGTTTAAAAATGTGCAAATCACAGACATCTAAACAGCCCTGGATGTAAAGGTTCTTAGCGACTGACGCCCATAGATCGGTCGTCCTACTTCTCTTCAAATCAGGGATAGCTTCTGGTGGTGGCTTCAGGGCAAAAGAGACTATGAAAGGAAAAGGAGTCATATCTGAATTGCTATAATTAGGTGAGGATGTTAGTGCTTGAACATCTGGGTAAGAAGAGTCCTAGATCAATTCCTACTGCATTCAGCAGTTCAAACAATGGAAGAAGTGGACATTGTGAATTCTAAATACAGCATTGAAATGGTCTCTTGTACACTGTTAGGGTTTGACTCCTGCTGCATATTTTGGAGTCAAAACTACTGTTAACTTACACAATCTTGACCAGGCACAGTATGATCCTATCAGTCAAAAAATACTGACATTTTTTAGAAAGACACACCCTTCTCCTAGTTTTCACAGGTTGTTTTCATGCCTCAACACTAAACGTTGTAAAAATATTGAAATTAAAAAAGAAAAAAATTTACAATTTACAAGTGTCCATATAAGTAAATTATTAAGAAATTCAAGATCATCTACAAGGATCTATGAAATAACAACTTTGATAATGACACTGAGCCTGTGCGAAGAACACTCCACATGCCGTGAGGAACGGATGGTGGGTTTCTTCCAGAACGATGAGTCACAAGGTTGATCTTTTCTTCTAAAATCTGTTTCTTCGGCTACAGCAGCAGAAGTCTTGAGTCCATGCTCATTACTTACTTCGACCTAAAAGCAGAATGTATGAATTACTTACAAATGGAAACCTATTCTGTTTATCTCCTAATTTGTGAGCTGCAAATTCACACCAGCGGACGGGTTAGTAACTAATGAACAAGTGGATAACTCTCATCTGGTCACTAATTTCCTCAGCTCTGAGACTCACAGATAAGGTCAAGAATGAATAATTGGGTACAAAGCAGTGGCTTTGTATTATGGATACCACAAAAGCAAGAAACATTTGGGGAAAAATCCCACAGCTGGTGAAACATGTCTAAAGCTCACACAATAACAGATTCAGCTTAGCATAATATATTTTAACAGTGTAAGATGCATTTTCACCCAGTTGTAAAATTCTGACATGACCTGGGTACAAATCTGTGCATTTAAGCTGGACTCACATTATTTATAGTTCTCAGCACAACACACCTGCTGAATCTATGTGTTCTCACATGACTCCCTGTACACCATGTTTACTTGTCATGTTGAAAAATCTATGTCGGTCTGTCAGAGCAATTTTAGGACAGGTGAAGTCTCAGGGGAAGATAAAAACAGGACGGGATCACACAGGTCCATCACAGAGTGGTAATCTCTCCACTGTCACAATTTCTGATACACTGAATCACTTCCACGAGCAGAAGTTAGCAAGGTTCTTAGAAATGCTAGGGACATCCCTAACTGGAACTAGGGATTCAGTCTGTTTAGATATGGTTTCCCAAAGGTATAGTAGTTTTATTTTATTATTATTATTATTGTAATCATAATTGTAATAATAATTATTATATAATATTATATTAATTTATGACAATATTATTGTGATACTATATTAATAATGTATTATAATACCACTATCAATAATAATAATAATCTCTAATGCAGGCCAAAATGCAACTTCTTATTTTTTTCTTCTGGTTGCCATGATCCTCTCTTTTCCAGTAGCAGTGCATGAAGCAATTCTAAATACTACAGAGTGACCAGACTGTTGATACAGACAAACAAACACAACAGTCTTCTGTATAGTCCTAGTGCTTTAGTCCCAAATAGAACATGACTATTCTTTTTCCATTCCACTGTTTTCTCCTGCCTTATACACATGTCAGTTGAAACTACATGGTTCAGGGCAGAGATCCTACTTCTCATCCTGTAGCCTAATGGAGTTGCAGGTAGAACAAAGGGCAAACAGGCAAGCTATGATCATTCATATTTGGATTAAAATTTGCTCCCCATGGGAACAAGTTCAAATTTAACCTCTCTGAGGGGTGAAAAGGAAAACTAATACTAGTCTTGCTAATCATTAGTAATTATGGTAGGACTAAATAGAAATTATACTGAATATGAGTACTTTACAAAAACAGACTGTCTTCTACATGGTCTGAATGAGACCACAGAGTCTTGTATTTTCAATGGGTGGTGCTTAATTTATGAATGAAATAAGGGAAATAAAAGGAATGAGAAAAATGGAAATACAGCCAAGCTTTAATCTATAAAATAACATTTATGAAGGCTTTTAATATATTTTTACAAGCATTGTTCATGTTCAATTCTAAGGGAACAGAGGTGGAGTTTTGCACAGCCTGGACACCAGAAGTCACATTTCTTAGGGATACTATGGATTCTCAGACTATATATAACTGATATAGATAGCAATTAACTTATCAAAGGAAGTCAAGAAGGGAAATGTGCTGCAGAGAGCTAAGCATCTACAAATTTCTGGCACAATCCACTGACAAAGTTATTTCCAGCAATTTGGCTTTTAATTCAGATTTTGATCACCGATATAATTTTCCTCCCAGCCTGGATAAAGACACTCTCTGTATATTTTGGTACATAAACCCAAAACATCAATAAAGAAGACAACACAATATAGTTTCTCTCCCTGTTTTATACTTCTTGAAACAATAAAGAAGCCAGCGAGGGTCTTCCCAGCTATACAAGAATATCCATACATGGGAAATGGGAAGATGCCATCTATTCTCCAGTATCAGCTTACCAACAACCCGAAAATCCTTTGAGCTACTTGTCAAAAATCTACTATCAAAGAACAAATTATCAGATGCTGTGTCTTTTCTACTGCAAAACAAATTAAAATATTTTGCAGGAATGTAAGTTTTCTGTGAATATGTCCTTTATCCTCTAATTATAGTAAGTTCTCTAAGAAGGTGCTAAACATTTATTTACTTAATTCTTACAACTAACCTGAATGCAGATTTAGAGATTAACATCTTTCATGGTGAGGTGTAAATGCTGTAGGTGAGGCTTTCTTGCACTTGAATACCTGTTTAACTTTTTCTTCTAGCAGCTTATTCTGAAGGGTCAAACCCCCATTTTGCAGTTGTCTTTCCAACAGAAAATGCAGCAAAATTGACATTTAATGAAATATTACTGAAAACTGTAGATTTCAATGTAGAACATGTACTTAATCAAAAACCAAAATGTTCATGTGGTAATGTGATATTTCTTCCTGTTCTAGTATACAGCATAATTTTGAGCCTTCATAATCCTATAATATTTAGTTAAATATTTGGTAAATTATGTCTGCGTTTATTTCTACAAACTAAAAGCTGATCATGAATAAAACATATTTTTAAAACATGCAAAAAATAATAAAGTCACAACCTTCAGGTGTCAAGTTCCGACTCAAAACATTTGGTTAGCAACTGTCCACTTTAAATTAAAACCCCCAGCACATGCACACATGTATACACCAAGAAAAACCTTCAACTTATTTTAATTCTGTTAACTCATAAATAAAATACAGTAAGTCATTAAATCAGTTTCAATTACCTGTACATGGGTTTCGTGTTGCATCTAAGATGCATGAAAGGCCCAAAGGCAAATTTAAAGACAGAAAGCAACAGCACAACAACTTCCAACCATATAAGAAGAATTTCCGAATGAACATCTTCTGGTTTACCAATAATACTTTGCAAAATCATCTATTTGAAGTTATATGAGCTTCTGCCAAAATATATGTACTAGGAATGTCTCCCTGTATCTTAATTTATTTCAAATAAAAAGAATAGATTACATCCAAACTTATTCATTAGGTGGCAGATCAGGAAAAGTCTATCAAAATATGTGATTTTCATGGTGTAAGCAAATAAGTGATGACAAAGAGATAATGAACTTGCAATGAAACTTGACAGATAGTTAGATTTTAAGCTGACTAGCAGTTTTTCAGCAAACATTTTTCTTTCAGTAGCTAGACAAATATAAAAGCTTCTGCTTTTCTATAAATGGGTTAATCTCATTAAGATTTCTGCAGCAGCAGCAGCCATAAACCAGCTCTTTTCCTGCTAAAAAGTCAGCACTTCCATCCTTCACTGAGAGCCTCTCCTTGTGTTAAGATGAGGCACAACATGGCAGACGTGGCACCATCTACTAATCCATGCTTTAGCGGGTGTCATCAATGACAAAGTGTCCTTACTCAAATGTTTTATGCGGATTAATTTTTAATTAAGTTGTAATTAAAATATAATTAAATTATCAGTAATCTGATGCCAAAATTATTTTTTGGAAAAGGTTAGCTTTCAGTTCAGTTAGAAGGATTAATGTAGTCCGTAGGACCAGAACCTTACCTACAGGCTTTACAGGCTTTAACTCAACATGTTCCTGGGGGGGCTGTCGGTAGGAGTATGTGTCAAGTCCGCCTATGAAATCAACTGAAAATACAACAGTTCCAGAAATGAACAAATGGAAATGAAAATATGTCAACTGAAAAAGAAATACGGACAAATTATGTCTAAAAAAAAAATAGTAAGCGCATGCACAAGTTTGCATACAAGAAATAAACCAAGTAGGTAAAAGCACTGTGGAAACTGCTTATAGAAGGCTCTGAGCTCTGTCTTCCTTGGGGTCTATTTAGCCCTGTGCCTGCCAAGACAGGCTAGCATTTGTTTGACAAGATATACACACTCCTGCCAGTGTGAGGAGCCATTGCAAAGGGGGGGTTCAGGGATGTGCAGAGCAAGCAAACAGAAACCACCAAGGAATAATGTAGCTGATTCTCTTTAGGGCAATCTCAGCACATAAATATATATATACACACACACATATATATTTAATTATATATATATGTAATATATCTAAAAATATAAATATATTTAATATTTCCCTTTAATCTCCTTTTGAAGAGTTTAGACATTTAGGTAATGGAAACAGTTTGTCTTGTGAACCTAATTTCACTTAAACTCTTACAGCTCAGTGGACTTGCAGGAATGTAAAGCATCAACAAAAAACAAAGGTGTGAGCACTGAGTTACAAATAAACAGGTGACAAGTGAATGTGAAAAAACCAGCAGCATCTTCACTCAATGAACTTGTGGGGTCAGGAAGCCTTTTCAGAATACTTCCACTTTCTCTCAAGATTTCTATGTCAGAAATAATGTGGGGATATCTGCTCTTGAGAAGTTTTTAGTTGGCACTAAATGAAATAACATGCATCAAAATTCACTTCAACATTAATGGGACTGAACCCTGACAAAGGAAATATATGCAGATAAATTTTTGTGAAAGTTCATTTTTAAAATCATTAGATAAATAATATAATGGTTTGGTTTGGAAGGGACCTTCAGGATCATCTTGTTCCAATCTCACTGCTATGGGTAGGGACACCTTCCACTAGACTAGGTTGCTCAAAGCCTCATCTAACTTGGTCTTGAACACTTCCAGGAGTGGGCCATTCTGTTCCAGAGCATCACTGCACTCACAGTAAAGAATTTCTTCCTGATGTCTAATCTAAACTTTCTTTTGGTTTGAAGCCATTCACATTTGTCCTGTCACTCACTACATGCTCTTGGANACTGAACCCTGACAAAGGAAATATATGCAGATAAATTTTTGTGAAAGTTCATTTTTAAAATCATTAGATAAATAATATAATGGTTTGGTTTGGAAGGGACCTTCAGGATCATCTTGTTCCAATCTCACTGCTATGGGTAGGGACACCTTCCACTAGACTAGGTTGCTCAAAGCCTCATCTAACTTGGTCTTGAACACTTCCAGGAGTGGGGCATTCTGTTCCAGAGCATCACTGCACTCACAGTAAAGAATTTCTTCCTGATGTCTAATCTAAACTTTCTTTTGGTTTGAAGCCATTCACATTTGTCCTGTCACTCACTACATGCTCTTGGAACTAGTCTCTCACCATCTTTCCTGTAGGCTCCCTTCAGGTAGTGGAAGGCTGCAATTAGGTGCTTGTNACATGCTCTTGGAACTAGTCTCTCACCATCTTTCCTGTAGGCTGGAATCAGGTAGTGGAATGCTTGTGAAGGCTGCTTGTGAAGCCTTCTCTTCTCCAGGCTGAATAATACAAATTGTCTTAACCTTCTCTAAAAGGAAAGGTGCTCCATCCCTCCAGCCTACTTGGTGTCCCTCCTCTGGACTTCCTGTAACAGGTCAATGTCCTTTGCGTGCTGAGAACCCCAGAGCTCGGTATGTCTAATATATTACATAGTTACTGGATAATAGTTTAGAATAAATTACAACTATAGTGATTTTTTAATTTTTTTTTTTTTAGTTACCTAATTTACTTTTCCCTGATTTCTAAAGGTTTGGGTATTTTTGTTTTGGTTTGGTTTGTTGGGTTTTTACTGAGTGTATGTTAACACAAAGAGTTAAAAGAATGTTTTTGAGACAATTCACGCTTTAGAATCACACAAAATTCCTCTCAGAAATCATAGGCATCATCTGCAATGGTAAGCAGGGAGACAAAGTAACTAGCCCTTCTACCAACAAATCTTTTTGAGCAAGAAATGAAGTCAAGAGGTATTAATGATTGACAACATAGATGTATCTTTGTCTGACAAAGAATATATTTGAAAGCACCATCCAGCAAGGGTTCAGATGAGCTGCTCAAACCTATTTAGCCAAGGCTTTCTTTTTTGTAATATATATAGAGAGGATTAAAATCGAAATTTACCTTAAAATTCATGTGAAGCTAATTCTCAAGGCAAGAAGCAACTCCATCACACAAGGCAATGGAATGTGCCATTTTTCATTATGCACTCAATTTTATGGCTGATAGCTCTTTGATATGAAGATTCATCATCAATTATTTGAATTGTAAGTTGCTTTTAGTTTTAAAAATTCAGTCTGATTTTACCTGATATTTTCATCACTTATAATTAATATACTTCCAGGACTAAGACCACAAATGGCCATTAATCAGAGAAGATTGGATTTTTATTTTCATTGGACACAAAGACATTGCTATGTACGTTTCAGTGCAAACAGACATCAAATACTTTAAAACTTCATATATACCCCTTTTTAATTGGCCAAAAGTAAACAGCAGCAACATTTTTATAGGTTTTCCAAGGGGAAAACATTGGTTTAAGGATGATATCAAATAATTGTTTCTGTTTATTTCTGGCCTGGTTAATGGATTATGGATAATTTCTGCCACGGATTCATAGGACTACAATAATTAGCTTCAGAAAATTGCATATGGTTGGCAGCAAAAAACCCAGGGTTCTATACAGTTCTATAACACTCTGCATTAAATTAAAAAAACAAACAAACCCACAACTTCCTAGTAGTAGGGATATTCAGTCACTAAACAATGAACACCCCACGTAGTCCAGTCATTAACTACAGTCATGCAGAGAGAAACTTAAAATCCCAGGGAAAGGATTTTTTAGCATCCCACAGATAATAGCAGGTTATAGAAGAAGCTGGTTATTTTATCTACAACTGGCTGCAAAACATGATCCATATTCCCAGGAAATTGCTCTCTCCTTGTGTCACCTCAGTTTTGTGGTCATGCTGGATGCTTTATGGGCAGTATGAAACGTTCCTTTAGAGTTCACTACCTGCTGTGCTTGGAAGTGCAAATCAGTGCTGGCTGTCCACTGTGGGCAGTCCATTAAAGTGATGTTCATTCATTCACGGGCCATATCAGAGGAACGGTTGTCATAATCTGCCTGAGTGCGAAAAGTGCAATGCACTGCTGGCTGAAGAAAGTGTATCCACTGTCACCAGTAATTCTGAGAGTTATTCTTTTCTAGACAGATGACAGTAGTCTTACTACTATTTGTTCAGCGCATTCACCTGTATGCCACTTAAAATTTGCTGTGCTTTGAAGTTAGCACAAAACAGTCAGAGCTCTGAAAAAAAATCCTTTCTCCTTTTCCACCCTCTCATCTGGAATTCAGCTTCTCTGGCAATATCCCATTCACCTACTGGCAGGCCCTGTGCAAACAGCTGCCAGAGCTTGTCATCTCATTGGTATATTACTAATTTCTTCTTTCAAACTTGGCAAATTCTAAGTGTGTCTGGAGGTGCAGGGCATGAACAGGGCAGCAATATGCCAACAGCACAATTGTCAGCAAATCCTGTAGTCTCTTGGCCTGGAATACCTTAGAGCCTATTGATGTTTGCCTCCCCTTTTTATAGTCTGACAAAAGCTCCAAAACTGATGGCTTGCAAGGCTGGCATCACCAGCTGTCCCCTTTCCAAGAGAGGTGCAGACTAGCAGCTGCTTGAACTTGTGTTTTTATGTACAGAAGATTTTCTCAGCCTTTGGAATTCCAAATGCTACTTTGCATTGAATTATTTTCCTTGTACTGAGATTTTTTTTTTTGAGTGGCAATATATCAATGCAATTACATTCATTAAGAAAAGGTATGTAACTGAGGAGGGTGTAACTAACAGAAAAGGAGCCAAAATCAATAATAAAGGGGAAGCAAAACAGGGAGATTGATGATAAGTCAGTGCCAGATGCAAAAAGTCCAAACTTTGGACTTTGCAGTGTTTGATCCTGTAGCTTATATAAACTTTCCAGATAAGCATGTTTTTTCCTAGAGTGTCTACTTTTTTAGTTGCTTTCTATCCTGAAGAGATACATTGCCCTTACACCTTTCACTGCACCAGCCAGACTGACCTAGCTATCTGTCTGGAGCCAATATTACCCATTTTCCTCTCTTCATACTACGTTTGAGCACCTAAGGCTCATCTTATATAGCAGAAGAATCACACATTCCTATGCAGTATCCCAGGAATAGCTTCTCATTTATGTAGAGGACTAAAGTAGGTAAAATGTGCGCAAGACAATTAAGAAAAGGAGAAGAGCCACCAGTAATGTGGCACTCTTGTTGCTGCTCTGTCTCTATAAAGTACTGACAGATGGTAATCAGCTTAAAATAGGATAAAGTGATAGAAACTAATTAAGAGACAATATTTTGCTTAAATTTTTATTACTGGAAGGTAAAAGGGGAATATTTCAATGTTCCACAGCAATTATTAGTATATTTTCACCAGATTTATTTCTTAGTCTTCATCTAGTGAGATAAATCATAACTTTAAAATCTGCCCCTACCTTGTAACATGTAAGTGCCACATTTCTCTGCAGGACTGTGCTGAAAGAAGCATCCTTTCACAAGTTGCCTTAGAAAGGGCACTGACACAGAAATTTTTGTTATAGTCTTTGCTACTGAACTCTCGCCTCATTTGATTGGTGATGTGACATCGAAGATATCAATATATGATATTCAAAGACTTTTTATTCTCCGAGGATACAACTGCCCAGTAAGTTGAAGAAAGTATGAAGAAGATCTAAGATATTAGGAAGTGAAAATTGCTCAAAACTTCTTAACCCAGACCCCGCAGTCATTCAAAATCTGAAAGTATCTTTCCAAAATCTTCTCCATGTCATGCCTTTGAAAGATATTACTGAAATTAAATGACAGGCTGCCTGATTATGTGTTTTTTTTGTCTTAAAGTAAGCATTTCCTAGTTACTTTGAAGTCATTAAGTACTCCTGGCTACTACACGGTAAAAGTCCCTGGAAGAGTACAGTCATTGCACATAAGGCCTATGGGAGAAATGCTTATCACAAGTTTATTATTACTAATTTAATATCAGAAAAAACCCACAACTTTGGGCTGCAGATACGTAGGAATATTTCCTTTAGGCTTTAGCAAACATCTATTTTTCATGATGTTGTGCTATCTGCAAAGTTTAGGTTGATGAGGAGTAGTTTTCTATTTTGATTTAAAATGTTATATTGTATTTTCTCCAAATAATTATCAGCCTGAGCATCAAAGAGCCCACACATCTCAGCAGAGTTGGCTATGACTTACATTATTCTTCAGCAAAGAGGTTCAAACAAAATATTTCTGATAATACATTTTCTTTGAATATAGGTCACTATTTTTCATTTTAATGAAAATGGTAACATCTTAATGAGAATGCTAATATATGGAAGTTGTATTTAAAAACATTTCTAACAGAGAAAGCCTTTTTTTCTGAGGCTTGTATTTAAAGGTGCTATTGCTAGTTCTAGAATGAGATTTCAGATAGAATGAAAAATAGCCATTTTTCTGCATAGGACAAAAGTAAATTGCAAACAATTCTAAATAAAAATTCCTACATAATTTTCTTATACAGTGAGGAAAATTAGAAATGTGAAACATCTTAGCTCACTTGTTTTCACTAATTACTGATTTTCTCCTCCTTGGCACACTTTTTGATCTAATCCCTTTTGGTGCAGAATGCTATGTGATTCCCTCTTTCTCTTGCCATTAAAGTTACTATACCACCTATGTAAAAATTAAGCCTGCAAAAGGAAAAATGAACTATGCATAAAAGACATTAAATGCCTGGAAATTCCATCTATCAGTTACATTCAAACAGTAGTAAGAGAGTAATATCCCATTGAGTTTTCACACTACATACCCACTTGATTGAGTAAAATGGCAGCTCAAATAGTCCCAAGTAAAGACTGTTGTACAGAAGGCTGCAACAGCTTCAGTCACACCTCCCAGAAAACACGCTCTTCACAATAAATGTGTCCAAGTTGGCTTCAAAAGAGACAGAACTCTGAATCTGCCTTTTGAAGTTATGCTTTGATCTTTTTTTAGTATTCTGATTCAGGAATACATGAAATGTATTAACGTGCCTTTATATTACTGCTGAGTTTGATGTCATAAACTCCAGAGTTCTTTCAAAAATGTTTAGTGCAGATGCTTGGATGGATTGGAATTGATCTATTCCACTTAGAGTTCATTGCTAGGTCATAAGTTAGGTGTTTTGTTCCTTCGAGTTGGTTTTTTTTCCCTATCATTTGAGTACCATGAGGCTCTATTTCTCTCTTGCTGTTCCTTGTACCCATACCAATATCTTTGGGCTTCAATTATTTGCCAATATGATCCAATTATTTATTTTTGAGAAAATGCTTAACTATTTATATCCACCTGGTTATTATATATACAAGAATATCACAACTGCTGTTACTAACCTTCACTACAAGTGAGATATTTTAGTACGTGAAATTATTGTTCCCTTTATATAATGCTGACCCTGTTCAATGTTAATGAATAATTAAAGATAAAATTCCTACAGCAAAGTATTTACAGGCATGACATAAAGCCATGCCTTTTAGAACACATGTGACATTTAAAGGACAGGATTCCTATGTGTCAAATCCATTCACAAGAGAACATTATTTTAAAAAGAAGGTTACAGGAATGGAGGGATTCTTTTTATCAGTGAGTGATTCTGGATTTTGTTCCCACCTTCCTAGGGATGAAAGACTGCCCCTGCTGTTATCATCCTCTGTGACATGGTACTCGTTTGTATTGTTACTTTTCTTACGAAGATTGAACAGGAGTGAGTCAAGGATGTTCAGGAGAGCATGTCTCTGTTCATGGCACAGCATAGGACACAAGCCAAGGAGGCTAGATGCTGCCAACCTACTCCTCAAGTAGCGGTTGCAGTGGGAAGCAGCAAAATAGGCAGGTCTTGAAGATGATGGTAAGAACTTGGGAGGCCAAGTAGAGTGTGCTGCAAGTCAAGAAGACAGAGACTTGGCTGAGACTCAAATGGGAAGCACTGTTCTCCAACTTCATAGACACAGACGACAATGGAGGAAATGCTATAAGCCTCTTATTTCTGTTCTGTGTGATCCAGTAACTTTAAGTTTTTCATTTAAAAAGTGTGCGAGGTTATAAATCAGTTAAATCTGACCTTTACAAATTTTGTGTTGTGGTATTTTTAGGAAGTTTTCTATGAAGGATGCTGTGCACATCCACTTCAAAGCCTGGCTGGCTAAAGCTCTGTCCCATTCAGCCTGTGTTGCAATTTTTCTTGTCTTTTTTGCAGTCCTTTTTTATTTGCTTTAAAATCTGCTTAACATCTCTTCCTGTTAATGTCTTCTCCTGTCAGTCAGGGGAGTCTCCTTCTTCCCTGACTCTTCATTTCTTTATTAGTAGCTGATTTCTCTGTGATCCAGGTACAGAAGTACCTTGAAAGGTACATCTTTACCCTAAAAGACTTGATATCTTTAACTTGATACAGATGCTAAAATGTGTATTTTCAGTAGCCTGAGAGATCAGGTATCAGCTTTTCCAAAATACTAATCTGATGGTATTTTCCACTTTATGATATCAAGCCCATTAACACTGTTTAACATTGTTTTCCACTTCAGATGATGCTGTTTCCACTTCCTTTCCTCATTCTCATTTACCATCCTGCCTTTGCTTCCATGACCATCAGTAACATCTTGTGTAGAAATCCTGTTTCACCGTATCATATTTTCTTCTTAGTGTGGGACATTGTACACATTCCCTTTTCTGCAATTTCACTTCACTCACAGCTACACCTTTCTTAGTGGTGGTCTGATTCAATCCTTGAGGAGGCAAACCCCAAGGTTTTCTCTCACATATCTTCAAGGGTTTTAGCCTCTTTAAAATCCAAACTATCTTTTTTCCTTTGATAAGCAGACAGTGGAGACTTCCTCTCTTCATCCCAGAAGAAAATCCCACATTCTCCCTCCCAGCACATAAGCCTGTGCTCCTACTGTGCCTTCTCTGAATTCAAGTCTACGTACATGACACCGAAGTGGATAAACCCCTTCTGTGATCTCCAGATTCTCAGTCTCCTCCTTTCATCTGTGTGAACGAGCACAAACCAGCAACTCTTCTGATTGCTCTTGTCTTCAGTTTTTCAAGATGGGGAAGCCAGCAAAATAATCCTTCAGTTGATCAGTGTCATGCCAGCCTTCTCAAGCCTCAGTAAATGCACTGTCAAGTTGTTCTATGCTACCCTTAGTCTGTCCCAGAACATATGATCATCCAGTATTGCAAAGCCATTGTGGATATGTCTGCCAAGTCTACTACTTGATCACATTCAAATGTATCCATGAGAAGTCATTTGTCTCTGTGAGTCTTTCTCTGCAAATGAGGATCTCTATTTCAAATCATATTTTTATTGCTTTTTCTCTGCTCATTCACATTCAACTTGCTCATTTCTTAGTATTGCTTTTGACATTACCATCTCTATCACCAAATCCAAACAACCCCCCAAAATATATTCTAATACAACTACATTCTCAGCTTGGAAAACGGAGCTAAGAATGTGGAGCATTAAAAATGAGAGCTCAGAATGACCAGTGGTCTTTTCATATATGATGGATTGAAAAAAGAAATATCACATGTGCTAGCAAAGGTGAAGGCTAGGAAAATGGTTCTCTCATTGTTAGAAAGTGGTATCATTTCATATCAGCAGAAAGATGAATGTCTGAAATAGAGTCTATAACAGGATTACTACTCACTTTGAAGCCACCAATGAATCAATCTGCTAATGAGAAAGGAAGATAATGCAATACTGACCTCATCCACAACAAAACCTCTCCCTGAAGAAAGATGAAGTAAAAAATACACTTTTATGAAAACCTTGTAACTCTAAAATTTCAGTCCTCCAAAATAACAGTGTCATGATTAATGAGCAAAAGAGAATGAGCAGAAATCAATGCTGAGGAATAAGAGTCATCATATAACTGGTGAAAATCAGATACTATTACTTAATTTTGCTGCATCTAACTTGTGATATTGAGATCACATGAACTGAGATTAATTTTCTGCTAACAAAATCAACCGTGTATTTACTGGTTCAAGGAAAAGGAATGTCAAATGAAGTTTAAAGTGAGTCCATCCATGACCCAAATCACAGAGCATTGGTAAGAGAAAGACTTGTTATGATATAGAGTTAATAAAACGCATCAGCAATACAGACTAAATGCAATAAACATAACGTAGCTTTTTTGAAAAACAGTTTTTCTTTTATTTGACCATCTGGCCCAGGTAGAAAACCATATCTCCTGTACAGAAAAACTATATTTCCTGATTTATTAAGACAACACCTTTTGCTATAAAACTTGCTTCACTTAATATACTGAAATAATTAAGGCTATTGAAATAGTACAACTAGAAAATCTGAAAAGTACCACATAAAGACAACAAGTGAAAGTTTACAAACAGGAGGAATTTAGAAAGGTTGAAGGTGTGATGACATCAGAGACGTGGTCAAGAGAACTAAAGAAGAGGAGAGAATTTCACAGGATAAAGAAAAGTGTTTAGCACAAAAATCACCTGAATTAATTTCAATATTCTAACATCTTCTCTTTTTTCTTTTTCTTTTTCTTTGTGGTCCTTCTAAGAAATCCTTGTGATAATTTTTTTGCAAGGGTCTTTGTCTTGCTTTGATCTTATCAGTAATCAATAGTTATTCCTTTCTTTTCCAAACAAAACTGACAATTTTTATTGGTGGAACATGCTGGTTGCCTTTAGATACATGAGATTTTCAAAAATGCATGAAGTGATGGATAGTTAATTCTTATTTGAGTTGTTCAATTTTGCCATATTTTGACAAAGTAGCCATTACCAAATAAAGTTATCATCAAATTTACCTATGACATGAAATTGATTCAATTGTCTTCACTGACTTGTCCTGGTTAGCCATCTCTTTTTGAATTTACAGTAGCTGCTTTGCAAATTACTTTGAATATCCTCTAAGGCTATAATGTATGATTACATACACTGGAACCTGTTAGATAAAATGAGACCCATATTTTATGATTTGTCATGGATACTCTCTTAAAACAAGAAATGAGCAGCTTTGGCTTTTTTTAGTACTGTATTTCAAAGCTTAGTGCTATTTGAATTGTGAATAAACCTTATCTTCAGGAAAATTCAGTGGCAGTCTCTCAGCTCAGCTGGTCTGCATGGATCTGTTCTGATTTTTGAAGCTATCATCTGTAAGGAAGAAGGGAGAACTTTTCTTTCTTCTAAGATGGAACTTCACCATGTCTCTCTCAGACCAACCATGGGCATAAAGGAAAAACCATTTAGAACTCTGGCCACCTAAACTGCTAATTCATCCACATTGAGTCTCTCAGACAGGATGAGATACGTATAATGGGAAGCTGTGGGAATAGTTATCTCTATTGTTACTGCTCACTGCTCGCTGAATTCCCAGATTCCTTATCAGCATATAACCAAGACAATTTACAGCCCAGTGCAGAGCCTGACTAATCATGTGCCATCCTTGGCTCAGCACTCCCCTTCATCACAGGTGTTTACCACTTGGTCCAGGCTTACACTTCCCACACCAAAGCAGCAGTTAACACAAGACAGAGCTCTTAGGCATGATTTGTTAACTGGGAAATTGTCACTCAAACAGCAGTAACAATGAAACTGATATTACTTAAGCTGAGGCCTAGAAATTGGGATAACTTATCTGCATGACAGTCAATATTTGGGGGAGATGGCATTTACACAGAAGAGTGAGAGACTGCAAAGTTTCTTTTCAAGTTCCACAAACTAAAACAAAGTCAAGGCTGTTGCCATTCAGAAATGAAGAAGCAAGAAGATTGCTACTGGAAGTGGAAAATGGATTTGTAATTTTCGTAGAGAAATTGGAAGAAAAGTACAGACAGAAATGAGCACCACTTAGGCCTGTGTGTGACGTCGAGTGGAAAACTCAAGAGAGCAACGCTGGATGCTGGAGTAAGATTGATTTAACAATAGATGCAATTTAGGTGCAATTTAAGGTGCTGGCATCTGGGGGTTGGGTTAGCATCCATTTAAAAACAGATTTAATTTAAACAGAAAGGCCAAGGAGGTGGAAGGTGGAGACTGAAACAAAATCAATACTAAATTAGGTAAGTAGAAGCTTGGATCAAATGAGTCAGTCAAAAAAAAAGGGCATACTGAGTATTTGGAAGTAGAGAATCTATGCATGGACCTAAGAACTCTTGAGGAACTCCTATTAAATGATATATATCCTAAAGTCAGAATAATTAGACCATTTTAGTAAGAATATTATTTATTACAGTAGTAAATCAAAAAATCTTAAAGGAAGGTATGATCCCCACTTTAAGGAAAACTGCATGAATATAAGTATATTCTTACTCGACATTAATTATCTTCTATCACAAAATACAGACTGGTTAGCATTGGATGGGACTTCTGAAGATCATCTAGTCCAATTCCCTGCTAAAGCACGTTCACTTAGAGCAACCTGCTGTTTCTATCTACAGTGAGAGAGACTCTACAGGCACTCCAGGAAGCCTGTTCCAGTGCCCTGTCTCCCCTAAAATAAAGACTTTTTTTCTCATATTCAGATGGAACTTCATGTGTTTTAGTTTGTACCCCATGCCCCTTGCCCTGTCACTGGTGACCACTGAGATGAGTTTGACCCTATCATCTTGACATCTGTCCTAATGATATTTGCATGCATTGACAAGATCTTCTCTCAGTCATCTCCTGTCTAAAAAGGGCCAGCTCACTCAGCCTTTCATTAGAAGAAAGATGTTCTGGTTCCCTGATGATCTTTATAACCCTCTACTGGACCTTCCCAGTAGTTCCTTTTCTTTCTTGTACTCAGGAGCCCAGAACTAGACACAGCATTCCAGATGTGGCCTTGCTAGGGCTCAGTAGAGGGGCAGGATTGCCTCCCTCAACCTGCTGGCAATTGTCTTCCTAATGTAGCCCAGGATACCGTTGGCCCTCCTGGCCACCAGGGCACACTGCTGGCTCGTGGACAGCTTGTTGTTCACCAGGATCTCCAGGTCCTTCTCCACAGAGCTGTTTTCCAGCAGGTCTGCTCTCAGACTGTGCTGGTGCATGGAGTTATTCTTCTCCAGGTTCAGGACCCAAAATCTGCCTTTGTTAAACTTGTTATACAAATGTATGTATGCATATACATGTGAGATATATCTAGATCTAGATCTAGATATGGAATATGGCGTGTAATATTCTCAGAGTCATTGAATCATGTAATAATTTGGGTTGGAAGGAATCTTTAACGGCCATCTAGTCCAACCTCACTGCAAAGAGCAGGGGGCAGCTGACACTTCTCCGCACAACCCGTTCCAGTGTTTTCACCACCATAATTGTAAAATATTCTTCCATATACCTAGTCTGAATATTCAGAATAAAGGGTAGAAATGCTTAACATTAACTGTATTTGTAAAACAGAAATTGATCAGGTAGTAGTGAACTAGCCTTTAAAAACTCTTTAGATATCAATCCGCAAATCAATTCAAAGTTAAGGGGAGTATGTATATACTTATGTTTGAATCAAAGCATGTATATAAATGAGTACATATCCATCCATATGGACATACATATCCATCTACACACTTATATACATATATATACATGTATCAAGACAGGCAAAAATTGTCTAATGATAATATCATACTGTCCTGACACATTTCTCTGTTCAGAGAACCATGTTAGTACTTTCTGAAAATAGTACATAAAATATATTTTGCTTTCCATACAGATATTTCTAAATGCTTTACCTGTACTCCTGAAGTCTCATCTAAATCACTACATATATATATAAATATACATATATATATGCATATTTCTTCAGTCAGAACCCAAAATTGGGGATGGAAGCTAGTGATTGCAGCTCTGTAGTTTTTGGCAGCTGAAAACTCATGCAATTCACTAGTATAACACATATCTTGAAAAAATATTACATTTTACACTCCTAAACTCTCCCTCAACTTTATATAAAAAAAGAATGAGTGGATAACTCCAACTTGACCAAAATGACCAAATATTATTTCAATGTATGAAGCAGAGGAGAGTATGTATCACCTCCTGAGCTATTTGTAGCACCAGGCAGCTGGCTCTGGGTACCTGGGTTTTTCTCACCCACATGAGAGCATTTCAAAGCTGTTCACCCCTCCTGCTACAACCTACTAATATTCTGGAAAACATGTGATAATATTTCTTTTTGCTAAAATGATTGAGGTGATTTTTTCCTACTGAACTTCAGGAATAAATTTCTGTCTTGTGCTTAAGGAAGGAATTGTGGGAACGCACCAGAGGAACTCTTGTAATTTAAGTGATTTATCCTTTTCCTCAGTGAAAAGTAAATGAGCTGCTGGCTTGCATGGGAATGGCATATTTTTATACTTATTTGAGGCAACCCTAAAGTAAGAAACAAATTCTTTACTGAGGATAGACTAAAATATTTTACAGAGTGGTTTAAAAACTCAAGGAGGATTCCTTCAAGTTATTTGGTTCACAGCATAGAGTAAGCTATGTTCTACCAATAAAAAACTGGAATTAGTTTACACATGTTGTTTAGATGCTGCCATTTTCTCACATTTTGTTTGCACCCTATCTGGATAAACCTTTCATGTTGCATTTCACATGAAAGATACGGTACTTTCAAGCAGATGACTTCTGCTGCTGCTAGAAATATTCCACAGCTAAGACTTGTTTTCATATACTGTACACTACCTATTATTTAAAGACAATCCCTGAGCTAAAACAAGATCTTCTGCAACAATACATAGAGAATACAACTGGAAATGAAGACTATTTTTTATATTTTGCTAGCAGAACATAAAAACAGACAGTGGTATGGGTTTTGTTTTGGGGTTTTTTTGAGTTATTTTCCTGTGACAGATTATTTATCTATGGCTTTTAAGCACAAAGAAAAAGAAGGTGGTGTCATGTCCCTGCTGTAACATTTTTGCCACTAACTTATACTTATATTGTTAATTGTTTTTATTTTACACCACCTTAGAGGTTTTACCCATGGTTGTGTGCATTATATCTGTGCACATTTCCATAAGAACTAGAACAAATGCTTGCTCAGGCAATGTATAATAACTTAATATATATAAAAAAAGAAATATAAATTGAAAGAATATGTAGAGGTAATTTAAATAATGTCTCTGCCGTATTTCTTCCTTCATTAAATACTTCAGAATTCATTATATTAGTTTAGTGAAGGAATGAGCATGCACTTTCAGTTAATCCACATGTTAAGGTTAATGATAAATAGGAGGACACCAATGGGACTGTAAGACCACACAATGTTGTTAGACCATAAAACATTGTTAAAATAACAGTTTATTTCTTTATATTTCCAGTACAGGAGAAAGTGGAGTCAAGTATAAGTGGGATAGTAAACAGGTGAGTCTGCAACTAATCAACTCCAGCTGGATAGACCTTTAATATCTACAGAAACTGTAACTTGAGATTTGTTTCCATTAAATGTCTGGTAGGGCTGTTGAGGAAGTCCCCTGGATACTCCTGGTGATATTTCTGGTTGCACTTCAACCTCTTCTTCAGTTCATGGTAGACATCTGTAAGATGATGACGGCAGCTGCCAGCCGGGAACAGGCTGCCCTGAAATGTGGACAACATTTCAGTGCAAGGAGCAGCAGGAACCACCTATTATCAGCCAGGTGTTTTGTGGCATTGGCTGGGCTCCCTGGCTTTCCAGATGTCACAGACCATGTTTGAGGACAGGTATGTTGGACTCGTCATGTCTACAGGAGATTATTTTTAGAAAACTATTCAGTTGAATTACAGAATTCATTTGGTTATGAATCCATTACAATTCTGTGCCTGGCAATACCTATAGTCTATGCCTGGCAAAAATAACTGATTCTGCTGTGTATCAAAATTCTGGGGTTTTGGGTTTCTTGTCCAGATGAACAGAAAGATGCAAACTGCTTTTCAAGCCCTCCAAAAATACTGATAGTCACTGCCATTTTACAGAAATGCCAAAGACAAGAGAACGTTGTAAACCTGGCAGATATAGTGCTTTTCACTGCCAAGCAGCAAAAATTATGTATAATTTTAAAAGTCTGTGTCAAGTATATTCATTCATTGGTCAGTAACAACACATTTTGATTCAATATATCAAGTCATTATGGTCTAAATGTGAGAGTGGTGAGCACTAAAGCCCAGTGGTGACCTGTGCTGCTGGCTGCTGTTTAGCAGGTTTTGTAACTCCTCATTTTAGTGAGGTATTTCGACAGTTATTGCCTGGGGATGCTTGATTCTTGTATTGCCCAACAGAAGTGTAGTGAAGAATCCTCCTTCTTCGTCAACCTTGATATTAATAATTTTATAAAAAATGTATTTTTTTAGAAGGTTAATGGACTCAAATGTGTAATTGCAATTGATGTAAAGATGTTAGTACTAGGTTCTCAAATACTCCTTAGTTAAGGACACTTGTATATTTACATATAAAGGTAATCAAATATATACAATATCAGCTATTGTTAGTTTTAATTCACTTTGCAAAAAATAACATAGTTATAAGACATTTATTACTGCTGGACTTCCTCTGTAATTATAAATATTAAATTAAATGTGATGAAGAAGTCTTTTTATCTTGTTTGATTACTGCCAACAGATACTCAATGATGTGTATAAATGTAATGCCATATGTCAGATAAAGCAATGCAGTGTTTTTTCAGTGAAAGCAATAATGTATCTTGCTTTACTTAATATTTGTCTAATGATGGTATATGGAGGGCCATATTGATACCATAGTATGGGGAAAATCATACTTTGTAAAAACAAATTCATCTTCCCTGTTCTGAAAGTACAGCTGAACTTTAAATACAACTAGAATAGAGGACAGGCAAAAAAGAAATTTTTTTGATTTATTAATTTTGTTCCTTTATTTAGGAAATAAATCTTTCCCTCACGGTGAATTTCCTTTATTTTTGCTCATGCACAAAAGAGTTTTAAGCTTCCTCAGATTGGGCCTTTGGTTTTTAAGGTACATTTTTGCAAAAATGCTGAAATCAAAATTGTAGATTTGTGGCAAACCTTCCCTTCTGATTTCACTTTTATTTCCTTATGCAATTTGTATACAACTCAGCTTCCACTCCACAAAATCCCATACAGTAAAGAACTATCACTTCTGACACGTGTCAACGTCAGATTTATGAACTAGTATTTAGCAGTAATAGTGTTATCAACTGTTCCTCAGAAAAGTCCAGAAACTATTTAGAAATTTAATAATGATTTTAGCAATATATTTTGCCTAGTCTCCAGACTCTGCTGTATTAAAACCATTCAGTAACTCTGACAAGGTGGAAACAAGCTTCTGAGTTCATTTTTAGGAGAAAATGATTCACAAACAGGATAGTGACAGGTTTTTATGATTACAGATTTCACATATTCTGTTCCTTCAAAAGGGCTTATGGAGATTGATAGATCTACAAAGAAAGAAATGAAAAAATGAAGGGAAGAGATATAAATAGACTTTTTCATTAGGATGAATGATGGAAGGTATTAACCCCACTACAGCAATGTGCCTTTTACATACCTTTTTTCTTTTTTTTAATCCCTTTTGACCTGCTATCATCTTCCTTCTGTGTATAAGTTAACCACAGTCTGAAACACAGGTAAGGCGAGCAACAGCTGGAAATAAATATTTCCTCAAGCATTATTACTGTTCAGAAAAGTGTCCATCAGCCAAAATGTCAGGCTCAAAATCCCTTTAAGCACTGCACAGGCTAAGCAGGCAGCCATTATTAATTTTTAAGTCTGCATGATGGGTTTCAGACCAAGAACAAGGGTTAACTTGATGCACTGAATAACTGAATATTGCAGAGTGTATTTAACTAAGGAGGCTTTGACTCTCAGATGACTGATTTATTCTGTGAAAACTACTGCAAAATTATGACAGAATAGCTGCACCTACCTAAGAAAAGAATCTGCTGCATCATATTAAAATGCATGAAGTTGCTCTTTAGTTGCAGTTTCTTGGACTTTTATCCTTATGTAAACACTGTCTACTTTTAACCTCTTTTGAAGAACCACTGTACTGACATCTTGAATAATTTTCTGTTCATCATGCTATGTGAATTTGTCCAGAATAAGTCATGTTCTTCTCAGCTAATAACTAAACCAAACCATTTTCTCACTGTGCCTTAACAGATGTTTATTTATTTAAAATGTATCTGTGGGATTGCTATGAAGGAGTTAACATTTGTCTTTAATGTATTTATCTATAAGCACAGAGGAGTCTAAAACACAAATGGTAGTAAGACACAAAGTGAAATATTAAAGGTTTGTTTATTTGCTTTTGATTGGATTCAGGATCTTAAAAGACAATAAAAAAAGTAACAAATCAGAAATTACTTCTCTCCTATGGTTGTAAAATCTCCTAGTTGCATCTATTTCACTTCTTTGCTCTTCTTTTTCCTTCCTTTACACACTGCTCTTGTTCCTGCCCCAGGTCATCCTCTGCTAACTCAAAAAAAGTATTCACACACAAGTCTAGAAGATTATATGTAAAGGTACAAATTAAATGGGAAATTTACCCATTCCTAACAAAGAACACTGAGCTGAATTACACCATACTTTCCAAGACAAGTGCGATGATTTTCACCTGTAATAGAACATCAAATTACTATCGACAGTTCTGAAAGATAAGCAGAAATTAAATGCAGATCCCTGAATCCTTCAGGGAGAATGGGAACTGAGTTAGTTTTACATACTGGATCACCTTAACACTTGATGTGTTTTACTGCTTGATAAATATGTTAGCTGTTTTCCATTCTCAGTGATTTGAATTTCCATGGGTATCATATGGCTTGAAACTCTCAAAAGACAGTGACGTGTGCACATCATCAGAGAAAAGTGAATTGGACCTCATCTCTTCTGAAATAGACAGGTTTTCGAAGTGAAAAGGGCCCTTAATTTGATAATAATCCTTTTGCAAGGCCCTGAATATAAACCACATATGCTCTTTAGCATGTGACTGTAGTTTCCCTGAACATGTATTACCTGATGGGAGTTGTGTCTTTCTTTCACACATACATAAAACAGGGTGTGTGAAGCACACTATAAAGGGCTAAACAAAATAACATACTTGTGTGAAAAATAAAGAGCCTGTCTTCCAAGTACAAATGTATTTATATTTGCATGTTGGATTCACTTGTGCACACACTATTATTTCCCTTTTAAAGGCACTGTGGTTTGTGCTTTCCTCATCAGTCTGCAGGCCTTCCCTAATGCTTAATGTAGCCTTCCTGTTCCAGGAATTTAGTTAGTAACTGTCTCACAAACAAAGTTTCCATCTGTCCCTATGAAGCCCTAGCTACTGTCATGACTCATCACAGCCATACCGAAAGAAGTTGCCTCCGCATTTCACTGACCAAAGATTTTGCTTATACGTCCCAAATTATACAGCCATTGTGCTGCTGTGCCATCTTCTGCTGTGTTACCAATTTCCGCCTGTCAGTTTCCAACTTTCCAAAGAAGCATTTTCTAGGCTTTTACTCCTCAAGACCTACATTTTATCTTTCTTCCCCAAGCGTTCATATTTCTCCTTTACTAGCAGCCATCTTTGTCCAGGCTCTTTGTGCCTCTTCACAGCACACTGTGTGCTTATGACTGAGGACATGCTTATGACTCCTTCCTACTCAATTTTATCTGAGAACCTCTTTGATGTGTTTTCTTCCTAATTGAAAGCTAAATGAAAGTGTTATGATTTGACCCTAATGTCAGTTGCACTATGATGGAGAACTGAGAGTTGTACCATTTGTAGCAATGGAAAAGGGTTTTGTTTATGGTCCTTCACACTGTTTTCAATCAAACAGTCTGTTTTTCCATCACAGACATGAATTACTTGAATTATGTCTTCAATAAGACTTTCCAGATATTATCAAATGCTTTCCTACAAACTAAATTAATTTTTCCTACTATATTAATTTCACCCACTAGTGCTATTCTGTGAAAAAACAAAGCGACTATGTAAAGATTTATGAATAAAAGTTTATTAATGAATATTTGGTTGTATATTACTTATCCTATAACCATGAAAAGCTATTAACGCTCATTCTTTTTTTTCCCCCTAGAGGCAACTATTTTACTGTTTAACTCCTCATAAATGAGAGGAAATAACTGACATGATCACAGGTTGTCTGTTTTTTAGGTTTGTTTTTGTACTTGCTCCTCTTGCTCATTTAATATTTTTTCCATTCTCATTACTGCTTTTAACAATGGCTATGCTAGTTATGTGTGTATAGTGACATCGTCAGGCAATTCTCACAATCTCTATTCACACATGCTACCAAAAGGTTCAGCATATTCAGATTTTTCCAATACCTATTTAATGAAGCTTTGAGAAACACTTTCTTAAAGGTGTGCACATTTTCAAACTTTTGGAACAATATGAGTATGTATATAGGAGTTTTATTGATAAAGTCAGGTTAAGAACATAGACTCAGCATTTTAATTGCATGGTCTAGTTACCTGTAAGCATTGATCAGGTTTACCTAATGATTCATCAGAGTGATACTGCACATTGTAAATGGCTTGAGCTGTCATCTCCATTAAATTTACTGATAAGCTGTTGTTTGAAAAATAGGCTAAATGGCTTTGGGAGCTTTGATTCAAATTTCAATGTACATACATGAAAACATATATATATGTATGCAATGTGGATCACGTAAGTTTCAGTGCTGTGACTGGCTCATGCAAGAGGTTCACAAATCTCTATGAGGAAGTTTAGAAAGTGCAATCCTACTTATATAAGACAGTAGTACCTAAATAAGTATGTCTTTTAGCACAACTGCTTGTGTACATGAGTGCCAGCTTCTGCCAGTTTTCAAACTGTGTTCTTTGCCTTGGTAGCCAATGCAAGACCAAGTCTCACCCCAGGTACTGTGGCTCCAGATATGGAGAGGTGTTTATCAGTACTTACAGCTGTCCTCCTCCTCCATGAAAATACTGATCACGTAACAGGCATACACAAATCCAATCAGCTGTAAGAAGGAAGAGGAAAAGCAATCATTAGAAAACACTGAACACTTATCAAGCTTTTAGTAAAATGATGTAGAAATACAGCTAAATGCTGAAATTATTTAGTTACATTTCCTGCATTTGTACATTTCAATGCAAATAGTAACAAATAGCTATATTAAAGGGATTTTCTCCCTTTTGATTATGTTGCATCACATATACTTTAAATATAAATAAATATTTTATATTTTAAAATATTTCCCAGTCCCACTGGGGTCAGTATTGATGAATACTACTATTAAGAAATACTGGTGGCAAACACCAGTATTGTACCTTGACATTCAGCTTTACATTTTTGTCTTTGTTCAATACCTCTGTTCTCACTTGAGTTTTCCCACGAGCATGTAGGCCCTCTATGGACCTCATAAACTTACTAAAATATTTATCGACTGCTACAGAATGCAGTCATAATAAAGCTTCTATGAAATCCACAAGAGATGTCTTTTTGTGTTGCATAAAGTGTCCCAGTGAAGAACTGTTTGGAAAAAGTTTAAATAGATATGTGAATTCTCATGATGTAGCTGAACAGTAAAATTAGTTTATGATTCACTGACATAAGGAAACATCTTATCAGAAGGGCCTATCAGTTATTCACAATAACTATGCAAGTAATGCACAGATTCATTTCCCCAAAGGACAACACCAGCCAAACCATGCCATTATTTTAACAGCTGCACCCACAAAAACATCCTCCTCAACCTGGAATTGTGTCACTTGTGCCACCAAGAGGAAGGGATTAGAATCTTTAGGAGGAGGAAATGAAAACTCCACTCATTTTTTATCAATATAGACAAAATATTTTCTTATAACCACCAGCAAAGCAGAAGAAAATCCCACTGTGCAAGGAAACCTCTTAAACTTCACTGACCCGTCATGCCCATGCCTGAGAAAATATTGTTTGTGCAGCTTCACAAAATTAAAGCTATCTGAAAGATTTGAAAAGACTCTTCATGAGAGGTTTCTACAATAACCTAGAGATTAGTTTTAAGAAAACTCCTTTTTCACTCACTCATTCAAAAAATCTAATTAAAACAGTTCTACGGATGTCACAGATCAACCATCTGAGAAAGAGGTAAATTAATAGTATCAAGGCAGGTATAAGCTCATTCAGAACACAGAAATTATTCCAACCTGCTTTCTGGTGTGGCTGCATGAGGAGCTTTACAAGCAGCTCCAAGAGCTTCTCTGCAGACAAAAAGCTTGTCCACACAAGGGAATTCAGGGAAGTTAAGATGAATTAACTAAAGCTGTGAAATCAATGCACATAAGATAAAGTACATTAAATCCCTGTGTGGCCTTTCCCATTCAGAAATAAAGTGGCCCTAGTTCACTGCAGCTTAATCCTTCTCCAAGGGATTAAACTTCCCATGGAGAATTAAGTTACAGTATGCTGAAGCTGAGTTTATTGTGAATGAGGGCTGTCACAGCGCTGTGGCACAGTCCTGTCAGAGCTTCCTCTCTAGGGCATTCATGTCACTGGTGTTTTGGGAAAATGAGTTTAATCCAACTTTCCTCTTGTTCTGAGCGGACTACAGTATTGGCAGCTTCTTTTACAATTTTTGTGTCCAGGGTACTGCTGTGGTATCACCATAGCCTCTGTCAGGTGAATACCACTTTGTTATACTGATGTTCTGAGGCAGATAAATGTAAACCAGCTCTGGAGGAGGTGTTCACTGGAGATGGCCAGGACTGAGCCATGCCTGAGCTACCGATCCCCACTGTGAGTCATCACAAGCCTGATTGTTTTAACAGTCCTAACAGCTTACATCTTGCTCTTTCACTAGACCTTCTCCTTACAGTAAAACTTTTCCCACTATCCTCAATATTTGAAACACACTTTGCCTAATCTAGACCTTCTTGCAAAATCAACAGCCTCTATCTGTTCTCAGAAATATATTTCTTTATATTTCTCAGAATTATTAAACAGATATTAATCAGCCACTTAGAAATCACTGTTACCTGTTGTATTTATGGCATATATTTGTTTAAAAGCCACCATTTTCCCCATTTGTTTAGTTATTAATACCAAGAGAAGAAAAAAAAAAAGAACATTCACCCTCTCTCAATTTCATGGTCATGGAGGGGAAAACAGATGAAGTCTCTAACCACGTCAGGAGACATCATGACCTATCATATTTTGAGAATATCTTTCTATAGATTACTGTCAGAATGAATGTTTCTGAAAAAAATAAAGCAACAAGGAGGAAAAAGAGTTCTTTAGTATCAATCAGGTATTGCTGTTCAGAGGTGGACAGCAACATGTGGCATGTAACTAACAAACTAATAATTATAGTTGGGTAACTACTATTTACAGCACAATTAACATGAAGTGATGAAGTGGGAATATAGCCTTTGACATATGAGACCTGTTTTCAGATATTTAAACAAAGTTGCAGACACCACAGTGTATTTTTAAAAATTAATTGATTAAAACCTCTTATTTTGTGTTATTGATGGACTCCTTAATAAAGTATTTATTCCAACAAACTACTTTTGCTATCTTGATTAACTCAGCTGCTGTTTAATTAATAGTGTTATACTCATGTGAACCCATGGAGCCACCATGCTAATTGCCAATCTGCAGTGAGCTGACTAATGTGCACTGCCCAGTTTCTTAATATTGGAAATGTTGGCTGTTGGCTTGGCACCAAGTGATAAGACTTAAAAGTGTGTTCCCTGGTAACTAAAGAAAATAGGATGCAAATGAGCTGTAAGATACTTAATCTGGTCATCTTGGGTTTCCATAATCATTCAAAGTGGTTGGAACAGGATATCCAGAGCATCAAAATTCATTAGTACATGAAAGTATAAACAGGAGCCTCTGGCTTGATCCAGAGAGCAACTTTGGTGCCAAGGTGGATTTGTTTAGACGATATTGAGTTCAAGGCCTTGAAACCTTCTGGGATCCCTGCACTGTAACAAGACTACCTGTCTTACCTGAAGAGCCCAGTCTAGAAAAGTGTCTCAGAAGACACCTACCAGTGTTATTCTGCAGAAAATAGGTGGAAAACTGTGGGAAAAGGCTCTTGTCCCCTGCTTTCATCCAGCTACACAGTAGACAGGGTACACATCTTTCTCTGGAGAGAATAAGTAATAAGGAAAATACTCAGCTATTTCATGGAATAACAGAATGGTTGGAAGGGAGCTTAAGGATCAACTGGTTCAACTTTCCTGCCATGGGCAGGAACATCTTTCACTAGATCAGGTTTCTCAAATCCCATCCAAGACGGCCTTGAACACTTCCAGGAATGAGGCATCCACAATTGCTCTAAGCAACCTGTTCCAGTGTCTCACCACCCTCATTGTAAAAAATTTCTTCCTCATGTTTATTCTTGGTCTATACTCTTTCAATTTAAAATTGTTCCCTTTTGTCCTCTCACTACAGACCACTGTAAAAAGCCTCTCTTCATCTTTAAGTCCCCTTTAAGGCCATGGTAAAGTTTAAATAGGCCCAATTCCCTCAGCCCTCTGATCATTCTCATGGCCCTTGAGGTGGAGTCTCTTGAGAGTACAGTAGAGAGGGAGAATAACTCCCTCAGCCTACTGACTACATTTCTCGTGATGCAGCCCAGGGAACAGCTGGCTTTCTGGACTGAAAGTGCACTTTGCAGACTCCTGTTAAGTTTGTCATCCACTGTGATACCCAAGTTCTTCTCAGCAGGGCTCCTTTCAAGCCATTCATCCCCCAGTCTGCACTGATATTACAGATTGCCCTGACCCAGGTGCGAGATCTTGCATGTGGCCTTGATGAACTTCGTGAGGCTCATATGGGCCCACTCCTTGAGCCTGCCAAGGTCCTTCTGGGTGGCATCTCTTCCCTAAAGCCCGTCAACAGCACCACTGAGCTTGGTGTCATCAGCAAAGCTGCTGAAGGTGCACTCAATACTGCTACGTCAGTAAAGAAGGTATGAAATAGCACTGGTATGTGCACAGTATGGGCCCCTGAGAAACATCACTTGTTACTGGCTTCTCTTTGAACATTGAGCCATAAGTCTTTGGACACGGCCATATAGTATTTTCAGAATCACCAGAATTTTCATACCAAAATCCTTATTTCTTCAATGACTAACTGATAAATGTTGCTAACATTCTCCAAGTCATAGCAAAGGACAGGCTCAGGGTGTGAGAAACAATTGTCACCTAGGCTACAAGTTGGCAGAGACTTCAGTGGAGTGCATGAAAGGATTTCTTATTAGTGGAACATGGCTACACTTATATGATACTATTATAAAGGCTTTTGAGGCATAATTTATTTTCTGCTGATATCCTTAGGCAGAAATGAAATAGCAGTAGTTTCTGTTATTTTCCTCTTGTGCAGAAAGTATAGTCTCTAGAGGATTTAAACACTTTAGTCTAACTAAAATCTTTAGGCTTAAGCTATGGACATCTGCATGAAAAATAAAGGCCCAGTTTAACAGAAGGGAAATTAGATTATATAATTGTACATTATTAAACTGAAACTATTAAAACACGTAAGAAATTAAAAAACTTATTATTTGAGCAAATATATGCTGACATATAATTGCTTTGAGAAATGAATATTATTTGAATATATCCTATTAAAAATAAGAACCAAACTGAGTGTAAAATGTATGTTTACTTGCAAATAATAATAGTTAATGTGGATTAAACTTTGCTTAGGAAAGCAAGGACAAATGCAAAATAAAACTAGAAGTGGTGATTTAAATCAAGACTATTTTCTGCTGGCTGAAATACTTTTTATTAAAATTGATGATTTGGATAATTTTGATTTAAGTCTGTCTGCTTTGCTTTGTCATCATCAGCTGTGGCCTTTAAATATACACTCACAATATGAGATTACTTTCTTATCTATCAGCTTCACATACTGCAGTTCCACTGGCTAAAGGAGGTATGGAGTGTATACCAAGTATTTAAGATTACATGAAGCAGTGCCCTAGGCTATCAGGTTAATCTTCAAAATCAGGTGTACAATAGGTCACTTACACTTTTAAGCAACTACATAGAGTTTTGTAGAATACCAAAATCCTTATATAGAACTTCCAAATAAATGAAATTCATTCCAAATAAATGAAATAAACATACTGGCTCTCAGAGGATGTATGTGACATTGTAGGTAAACTAAATTTGGAAGACTTATCCAGTCAAAATGAAAACTGTGCTTCACGTCCTTCCTTGTACACATCCAGTCCACCCAGACTGTCATCTCAGTGAATATGGCTTTTTCTTGACTTCTATTTTGCTGATGATAGCTGAAGATCATTATTTATCTCTGGTTCTTCAGAAGTATAACCTGGCAAACACAATTTCTTTTTTTCTGCAATATATTTCACCATTACCCAATTTCCCACAAACACTGAGGGAGTATGAAAGGAGAAGAGATGTATAAAACTGAATGTTTATGCATAACAAATGTGTAGGATCCAAAGTTTGACAAGGCGTCTTGAAATTTAACTTACAACGTTGAAAGTGTGTAGCAAGAGTGAATTTAATGAGCAAAAAGGTAAAAATGCATTAAATTACAAAGTATCTGACTATTACTATCTCCCAACTAGCACTTTCAGAAGAACTTACAAATACTGAGGAAAGGTTGAAACATGAGTAGTTAATCTTAGCTACTTACTTGCCACTAACATCCTCTGTAAAGTTGTTTTCTTCCCTTAAAGACTAAAAAAGCGCTAAGTGGGAATGAGAGGGACATAAGAGAAACAGGATATTATCCCAGTAACTCTGTATGTATGATTCAGAAAGACAGAGATATGGCTATGATTATCAGGCAGAAAGAAATTATAACTCTACATATTTTAAGACAAAGACAAAGGAATAAAATCAAGAGTAAAAGTAGTATATAGTTGTAGCATAATAATAACCATTTATTACTGTAGTTATCCAATTACATGACTGCATATAATTATGCACTCTGCTTGATTAAATACATTTTATTAGACACATACTGTAAAACTATATAATTATAGATCATTTCAAAACTGAATGCAATTTTTTGAATTAAAGAACAGACAGTCCAAAAGTATGTCCTCATTTTCCAGAACTAAATGATGAAATGCACAATTGTACAGTGGTAGCTGTAGGAGTCTCAGCTTTAAAGTACTTAGAAATCTAAAACCACAAAAGCAGACAAACAACTGGAAAACTGTCCAAAAAACATAGCAGGATGAGGTGGTAGCAACATCTGGAGTACACTATGTTGTCTGACTGTTTTTTCCCTTTCCTTCATCTTCCTAAAATCTATTTGATTTGAGTTGAATAAAATTCAGGCTGTAGAGGCATTGCCTACCAATTTAATCAGCACAGTGGTCTGGTCCAACTGTGCCATTTACACCTGTAGTGGAGAGCTCCTAGAGACTACAACACTGATAGCCCTTAAAATGTGCTAAGGATTCTCAAAGTGTCTGACAGGAGCTTATAGGTGCTTTTGCTTTATATTTATCAGGGAGAAACAAGTGAGCAGATACTAAAACAGATGACTATTCTTAAAATGCATAGAGGTTGCTGTTGGCTAATACAATTCCTCTTGAAGGCCATCTACCTAGCACTGGAAGTCCAGCAGCATGCTGGAAAAGACTATACCTGTTAGCTACCACGCTTTTTGAAGTCCTATCCTGTATCCACTGTTCTCAGATCCTGGTTCCCACAATGCGTCTTTGTCTTCAAATTAAAAATTATTGACAATCTAATTTTCACAGTCCAAGATCAGAAACATTGTTGCCTGCATTTGGTCTGGGAATTTATTTCTTCAGCAACATAAACACCTAATTACCCCCATTATCCAGTTGCCCAAAAAGTCTTTATCAGTTACGAGGAGGGACTGATGTGTTACATTGCTAAGATTTCACCCACAACATGGTGTGTTCTCCCTCCCCTCTCTCTCTTTAGCTTAGCTATGGGTTATTCTCACACCTTTGTTTTTACTTCAAGGCCTTTAGAAAAAATATAATGTGTTCTGAGATCTGAAAGATGGAGGATTCGGAACAAATTGTGTAATCCAGTCTCCCGTATAATTCTGTAGGTCACAGAATTTCGTGTAGATACTCTATTAGCATAATGTTAATGTCAGAGCATCCCTCACAGACTAGGTTGGGATACTGGTGCTCCAAGATGAGTTATGTACACAGAAGGGATCTGGGAACCTCTGTCCTTCACTCACAGAAGAGGTTAGAAATAAACCCCAAGTATTAATCCGTATTTATTTGATTGTCTATTGTGATACATATCTAAGTTTCCTATTTTGAATTAAATGAAAGTCTCAGTAAGTAAAAATGCTGAATGAATTTAAACGTGACTGGTCAGAACACGGTGTTTTATCTTGAAATATATTAAATTGCTTGTTAATGATTCAAATGGATACAGTGAAAGTCAAAAGTGTAAAATAAAGCCAACCTTGAAAATTTAAGAACAAAACAATGGAAAGTGAAGGGGATGAAAGTAGTAAGAAGGAAGAGGGAGAGAAAGGACATCTACAAGCAAGACTTTAAATCTAGTTTTTCTCCAGTGTGTAAAGAAAATAAAAGTTATGCTAAGAATGAGGTCAAAGTTCTCATTTAAGTTAAAACTAATTAGCTATTCAGCTAATTAGCTGAATAACAGAGAGTGAGAAAATCCTTTACAGCTAATTTTACAATAAGCAGACAGAAAGATGGCCTTCCTTCACTTCTGTCAAACTGACTTTGTGTTATTAGTTTTAATATTTTCTAACTAACCACTTTTGTTTGCTTTTGCCTTAACTTTTTCATGTTAAAGATAATTTCAGATCTACTTGTAGATCACATGATATTGCACATATTTTGGTATAACAAAGAAATTCAGGATTGAGGGTGTCTTGTAACCCAAAGTGTTTCTTAAACGTACCCATCAGGTATGACTTCACTTCCACTAAGGTGCACATACTACTTTGGAAGCTGATGAAATCAGAATAAAGAATGAAAGAAATGTCTGCCAGTTACTAGAGCCAATGTAAATCTCTTTGGCATGTGACAAGGTACTTGGGAAGGTTTTTGAATCCCAGAGAAAGGGATTATGCAAGCAGGGGGTACCAAAGCACATTCCTTTTATAACAGCAGAATATTGCAAAGCTTGGCCATTTTTTATGTTAATACTCCTTTTAAAATTCCTTCACTGCTTATACTGCAATTATGAAAGATGTTATTTTTTGATAGAATGCCAAAAGATATTTTCCCCCTCTTTGTTAGATTAGAATGCACATAATCAAAGTATTATTTCCACTTACTTGTGACAATAGACACAGAGAATGTATTTTAAATTCAACAATGCATTGAAGTCTATAACAATTACTTATTTTCTACTGAATAATTTCTTTCCCTTCATGCACAATGTAAATAACACATGCATGAAACAATCCAATCGCCATGAGGTAGCACAGCCATTTAAAGACAGACAAAATGTGACATGGAAACAAAAATAACTAGTTCAAGATTTCAGTGAGTTATGACAGCCTGATTCCCATTATTCTCTAATCTCCTTTATAGATACCTCTTAAATACCTTGGTAATAATATCTAAGATTGAGTTCCTCTTAATCCTTAAACATGGCTTAAAAATCATATGAAAAAATTGCAAAGCTTTCAGTAGCAACAGTTGTGCCACAGCAGCAGATGAAGGAGGTGATTCTTTTCCTCTACTCCATTCTCATGAGACCCCACCTGTGTCCAGCTCTGGAGCCCCCAACATAAGAGGGACATGGACATGCTGGAGTGAGTCCAGAGGAGGCCATGAAGATGATCAGAACCTCTCCTATGAAGACAGGCTGAGACAGCTGGGGCTATTCTGGGGGGTCCAGGGAGACTCTATAGCACCTTCCAATATCTAGGGGGCTACAAGAAAGATGGAGAAGGACTTTTTACAAATGACAAGACAAGAGGCAATACCTATAAACTGAAAGAGGATAGGTGTAGATTAGATATTAGGAAGACATTATTTACTGTGAGGGTGGTGAAGCACTGGAACAGGTTGCCCAGAGAAGTTGTGGATGGAAGCCTTCAAGGCCAGGCTGGATGGGGCTTTGAACAACCTGCCTAGTACAAGATGTTCCTGCCCATGGCAGGGAGAGTTGAATTCAACAATCTTTAAAGTCCCTCCTAATCCAAACCATTCTATGATTCTGTGATACCACAGAGAATAATATAAAAACAAAAGCCAACCCTTAGATAGACTCAAAGCCATCATGTGAATTAATGTGGAAAATACTATATGAACTAATGAACTGCAAAATAAGAATTTAATCTCTATCCTTATCAGCCTCCTCATATTATTGCCCCTAGTGGAACTCTCTGAGGGGACTTGCAGGAGTGGTTGACATAGAAATGCACCTCAGAAGTAAGCTCCAAAGCCTGAAAGACATGCAGCAGCTTAAACCAGGCACTAATCAAATCACAGGGAAATAAAAGCCTTGAATAATAACCAAGAGCTGGTTAAAATTCATAAGAGTGTAGAAATTCATACAAGGCAACATGGATGAATACAGGTTGTCTGAAAACTTTTCTTATAATCTGGTATGTGGGGGGAGATGGAAAAATAGCACACAGTATTTCTCTCTGTGGGTATTAATTCCAAATTATTTTTAGACACCACATAGTTTGAATTTCTTTTTCTATTACTCTTTCATTCAATGCATAAAAGGAAAATCACACAAAAAAATTAATAATTTTGATGTTTTTCTTGGATGTGTGAATATATACTGGAAATTCTCAAAACCTTATTTTCCTTAGAGGACCACAGATCATGAGTGTCTCTATTCTTTACAATTTACGCCCATCTTTAAGAATTTAAGAAAAGACAGAACAAGCATGCAGGTGATGGCTGTTGATTCTTGAAAACAAGAAATGAAACAAATAAGTTCTATATCAACCAGACTTTGACATTGTTTTGCCTTTTTGTGCTTTTTGTGTGTCAGATAGATGACAGATAGAAGAGGTGAAGATAAGAAACTCCTTCTTGATTGTTTTTCCTAATCAATTTCCAACTATCAGGATATTTAGTAGATGATCTACCCTATGTTTTCACTTGTACATGAATATGTCATATTTAAACCACAGAGCAAATGACTCAGTTTTGAGCCACAGTTGAACTGGGGGGGGGTTGTCTTTGATAAAAATAACACTATAATCAAAAACATGGCTGGATTTATGTGCTTGGCAGGTAACATAGCAGCCTCTTCACTCAGTCATGACATCCAAAAATGTGCAACACAAAGAACTCTACAATAGTAAAGCAGGTCATTTTGAGAACCCCTTTTTTGATAGTTGCTTCTTTTATGAGTATCCTTCCCACTGCAGTTCTTCGTGCTTGGGAGACCATTGTTTAATGCATTCAAGCCTCTACATGAATGTGCAGATAGAGGTACATGAACACATACACACATATCCTTATAATGCTTTGTAGAGTGATCTGCTGTGATAAAAAAGACTACCATAAAAGCAGCAATGTTATCAGTTTGTTCAGGTATTCCCAGTTAAACTGTGTGCTAAAAGGCTTTTGTGCTGGATTCCCACTGGGCAGAAAAGCTATCAAAAACTGCAGTGAAGCTTTGCTTTCTATCAGTGCCTAATGAATTTCCAAAGCTGCGTCTCCAGTTATATCTGACCCAGTGTGATCTCTTATACCACATTTCCCTGGTGCAGTTTATTTGGTTGTAGTAGGTAGTCCCTGTATATATGTTGTGTCTTCATGTCCTATTCACTCCTGTTTCTTACTAACAGCTTTCACTTTACACATCATCCCACTGTTCCCTTTACCTTTGTCTGGTTCTGCAACCTGAAGCCCCGGGTGCACCCGAAAGGCGTATTTCTTTTCCAAAGTATCTAAGATCAGCCTATAATCAGGCAGCAGTTACACTGGAGATGTTCTAGAAAAGACTTTTCTTCTATCAGTAAAAAACCAGCATAACCATCCCTCCATGTCTGGTGATCATGCCCCCACGTGCTGGGTATATGGAAGACATTTTCTTGTTTTCGCCCAGAGTCAAGTGTCAGGATGTTTCAGCATGTGCAGGGCAGATTTGGCCCCAGCTCCTACCTTGAGGCTACTCCTGCAAATAAATGCAAATACAGCAAGAGAGTCTGCAGCTGGCAAAAGTAGATGCATAAGGAGCAAAAAGCAGCATTTGCTGCACTGAGAATATATTTTATCCAGAGACAGGTTTTAACAGGAACCATGTCTTTGGAATCCCTGACTCTGACTCACTGAGGCTGAGCTTTTACAGTATTCAAAAAACTCAGATTTAAAGAAACATAAGATGTAGGTGATGGTGCTTATTTGGGTCTTTTTCTGGCATGAAGAGAGAGTCTGAATTACACAGCCTCTGGATGATGAAGTCATGCAGAAAAAATGCTAGACCACTTCTCCTCCTTCTCCTTGCATCCAGAACTTGGATGGATCTTTGCCAAGAAACCTCCCCCTTTACATAAGGGACACCAGGACCTCAGGGATATGTCCTTAGTCTTTGAAAGAAACCTTAGTATGCATGAGGGAGGCTGAAGATATCACTGAAACAGGCAGCTTTGTACATATGGAATATGTTTCTAGCATTCCTGTGCTGTTGGACTGGCTTTCAGATGCTCTTTCTTTGCTTCCTTTAAGGTACAAATAAGTTTAAGCCTACTAAACCATGCTGTGCTGCACAGAGTAGCTGAATCTGGGAGGTTAAACTCTATGTCATTCTTTCCCCTGCTGATACAATTCCCTCATATTGTGAGCTGAAGTAGAGCTGACTCATTTAAAGGAAAATCAGGTAGGTCTATTTTCTTGGCAAGTGTCACAGTTCTTCGAAGTGTTAACTTTTACAAAAGACAGTTTACATCAGAAAGAAAATAAAGGAGAGGCAGTCTGGCTTCTGTAATAAGCAAATTGGCACAAATTGTAATTATTCAATATGAGGACATGGGGACAAACATGACAGAATGGTGTAGAATGAAAGATCATGGAAGAGGAAAGCCATGTCCCATGTTAAAGCCCTTTGGGGGATAATTCAGTTGATATAGATCACTTGCAGCTCAAAAACATTTGTTTGACAAGATCCCTAACCACAGCTTCTCAATAATTATATGCTGTGATGGAATAAAAAGTGTTTGTCTCTTAGTCTTACAGATTAAATAGAACTGGGCTTCAAATGGAAGGAATCTACAACAGTCACTGACTCCAACTGCCTGACCATTGCACATCTGACCAAAGGCTAAAGCATATTGTGAAGGGCATTGTCCAAATGCCTCTTACACACTAACAGGCTGAGGGCACTGATCATCTCTCTGTTCCAGCGTAAAGAAATGCTTCCTAATGTCAAATTGAAACCTCCTCTGGTGAGTTTTGAACCATTCCTACGTATCCCGTCACTGGATGCCAGAACTGCAGAAGAGATCGGCATCTCCTGCTCAGTTTGCCCTCTCAGGAAGCTGCAGAGAGCAATGAGCCTGCTTCTGTCCAAACAAAATGAATGTCCTTAGCTGCTCCTCATAGCATGTGCCTTCCACCCCTCTCACCATGTTCATTGCTGTCCTCTAGATGCATTCAAGGACATTCACATCCTTCACAAACTGTGAGGCCCAGAACTGCACCATGTACTCCATGTGAGGCCTTACCAATGCTGAACACAGCAGATAATCATCTCCTTTGTGAAGCTGGTGATGCTGTGTTTGATGCACTGCAGGATGGGGCTTGCCCTCTTGGCTGCTAGGGCACACTGCTGACTCATACTGAGCCTGCTGCTGACCAGCACCCCAAAAAGCATAAGGACATATGAACTGTGTATGAATAGATCAGTGTTCATAGTGGGAAAGTTATCTGTAGTGCTCTATACAGAATCATGTTCAGCCCTATGTGTTTCAAGTATTTATGAATGATTGGAATTTAGGGTGAGGAACTTAATAAAGATTGGTGACAATCCAAATCAAAAGTCCACTGAAAATGTTGTAGATGGATCTTCTTGTGGCACTGCATGACTGAGTGATAAAATTAGAGTTGAAATTCTATGTCAAGAAATGCAAAGTAATGCACATAAGGAAAATGAACTGTAACTATACATATAGAGTAACAGGCTCTAAATTTGATATTATCTCTTGGGAGACTTGTGAATAGTTCATTATAAACATCAGCTCACTGCTCAGTGGCAGTTAGAAAGGAGAATCAAACAGTAGTAGAAAAGCAATAGAAAGGAAAGCAGAACACATCATTATGCCACCATACAAATCCTTTGTGTTCTGCATCCTCAGTGCTGCACATAGTTCTTTCTCCTCATCTCAGAAAGGAGGTAGTTGAATCAGAACAAATACAGAGAAAGGTGTAAAAGATAATCAAATATATGTGTGGTTTTAGAATAAGGAGAGATTAGACACACTCACCTTTGGAAAGGAGATAGTTGATGAAAGAATCATAGAAAAAAATAAAATGGCATGGAAAAGATAAATACAAAATAATTAATCCCACTTTTCATTATATATGGACAATGCAAAATCAAACCAAATTATCAGATCACAGATTAAGGTGTTGCCTTTTGTCACAAACTGAAGGAAGGACATTTCCCACACAAATCAGAAATAAACCATGGAACTCAATGTCCAGAACATGCTGGAGAGATGAGTCCTATACATAGATCAAAAGCCGGGTTTTTTGGGGGAAAAAAGTATTCATCAAAGGCTATGAAAAACAAGACTTCAGCTAAAACAGATCTGCCCTAGGAAGTCCCAGGCAACATCATCGGGAGGTGCCAAGCACTCATGCTTGCTGCATTAAACACATCACTTTATTTCTATTTATATTTGCTAAATTCAACTGTAGTTGGAAAATTAGAAATACGGTAGTCTAACACACAAAATGGGAAATAGATTAAAATGTTAACTCTAGGCTTTATGTATACATTATAATTTCAGCCCAAGATTTCTTGAATTGAAATGCATAAATTGAAGTATGATTGCATTCACATTTTGAAACTCAGATAAAACGATTTAGTGAGGTGTGTTGCTAATTTCAGACGAAAGGGAAGACATAATGTAGATACTTTCACATAAAATACTGAGAATAGATGGGAGTGATGCTCAGCTACCATGTTAGATTTTTAGGATTACTCTCAGTAGTTCATAATCCAAAATTTCCTTGCAACTTCATGTGTTGTGAGAAATACAGGCTGTGATCTGAGCTGGGCCAGGAAAACTTTTATTGATTAATTATGAGTAAACTGGCTGTAACAAAATGTCAAAATACTTTCTGGATTTCTTTCTGAAGTCTTTAAAAAGTCAAAAATTCACAGTAATCAGGCATCCTTTTCTGTTAAAAAATCCATTAATACGTAAGAAACAACTACAGGGAAAAAAAGACTTTTCAAATGAAAGGATTGATGTATTATGTTAATAATTATATTTCAAAAATACCACAAATGATTGAGAGATCCATTTTCACAACCATCTCAAAACTGACAGCAGTCTTCCAAGTACTGACAAGAACTATGAGGTCTTTGTATTTTTGAGATTTTTTAAAATAGTTTATCCATGGTCAACTTAATAAATATGTTGAAAAATTTTGACACTGTCTCCCATAACATCCTCCTTGGTAAGCTTAGGAAATGTGGGTTAGATGAATGGACAGTGAGGTGGATCAAGAACTCGCTTGGAGGAATAACCAGAATGACAGTTTGAGCAAGCTGACCATGAGCTGGTAGTGTACCCTTGCAGCCAGAAGGGCCAGTAGAATACAGGGGTGCATCAGGAAGAGTGTGACCAGCAGGCTGAGGAGGGTGATCCTCCACCCCTACTGGGCTCTAGTGAATGCTGTGTCCAGTTCTGAGCTCCTCAGGACAAGAAAGACAAGCTGCTACTGGGGAGGGCGCAGAGGAGGGCCACAAAGATGATGAGGGGTCTGGAGCATATCTATTATGAGGACAGACTGCGGAAGCTGGGCCTTTTTAATCTAGAGAGGAGAAGGCTGAGATGGGATCTCATTAATGCATATGAATATCTCAAAGGGGATGTCAAGAGGATGGTACCAGACTCTTTTCAGTGGTGCCCAGTGACAGGACAAGGAGCAATGGCCACGAACTAAAACACAAGAAGTTCCACCTCAACACAGGGAAGAACTTCTTTACATTGAAGGCGGCAGAGCACTGGAACAGGCTGCCCAGGGAAGTTGTGGAATCTCCCTCTCTGGAGACATTCAAAACCCACCTGGACGAGTTCCTGTGCAACCTGCTCTAGGTGACCCTGCCTTGGCTGGGGGGCTGGACACCAGAGATCCCTTCGAACCCTAACAATTCTGTAATGCTCTGAAAAGAGTACTGCTTCTGTGCACAGCCTTTTGTGAAGCTTGAGTCACAAACTTAAAAGCTGCTAATTTTTGCCAAATTTTAAGATTCTTAGGTAAGTATTCATAGTTGTTTTAAGAATACAGTAATTTTGTCTTCTATTGATTTGTCTAAAAATTTGCATCATTGAGGAAAAAAAATGAGTGTGTCTTATATTCCTTTAGAAGTAAGAAGGGATACAAGAAAACTTTAAAATCTGCATGTTCTTACTCACTTTCACGCAGAAAGTTCTGTGAAAGGGATGAGAGGAGGGCCACAAGTTGTAATGTAAATGATGTTGTAATATAAACTGTATAATATCTATAAGAAATAATATTGAATGAGAAGACAGTTTGCACTACAGAAACCTTGAACTACTATAGAAAACAATCCTGGGAGGAGAACTGTGGAATGAACATTAAACACCCAGGACCCAGACTGAAGAGACCCCAGGTGGAATGTAGCTTCTAGGGGCAAACAAGTGTATCAGAAAGAAGTTCAAGAAAGTGATCAGACTTACTGAAAGAACACACATTGAGCAAGTCTGAACTTTCCCAAGTAGAAGCGTAGCAAGTGATGGATTTGGCTCAATAACAGTCTCCTTGATGACCTGCATACAAATTAGCAGAGAAAAATATAAAATAATTTCAGATGTGTGTAGGGTCGAACTCAGAAAGGTCAAGACACAAGATACAAATAAAAAAGAGAATAAAGCACAAGAAAAAGTACTCAGTGGCATGCTACTAATAAAGGGCAAGCCTGGATATAAGGTTGGGTGTGTTCAATGGCATTGCTTTCAGGGAAAGGACTACAAACTCTGGCCTTGAGGTGGATGAAAAAAATAATGTCTTTTCTCTTTATTCCCTTTTCTGTAGAAACATTACCTGGGAATGCTAAAGTAATGCCACTGACACTAAGGAAGGACTCAGGTGAGAATAAGGAAGAATAGATTATTGATCATCTTCATAAAATAGAAAGCTGAAGAAATTCAGATGCACTAGCCCTGGTAAATTCACCTCAAAGCATACAGATGCCTGGATAAAGGAATCTCCAGCATGTTAGAACATACTTGTAACTATTTGATGAAAACAGGAGAGGCCAAAGATCAGAGGGCCAAAGATTGTACCTATCTTTTTACACAAAGACAGGAAAAAGGAATTGAAAGAGACACACAGAATTGTATCCCTAGCTTCGTTTATGATAAACTTCTTAAAACAAGGAATCAAAAGTAGGAAGTAGGAAGACAAGGTGCTGAGTAATAGCCAACATGAATTTATCAGAAACTGAATCATGTTAAATCAAATCTGTTCTTTCTCAGGAGAGATAATGGGCTTTGTGGTTAGGCAAGGAGCATCAGGTGTGATATATCCTGATTTTAGTAAGTATTTTGACACTCCTTGACATTCTTATAAGCAAACTATGAAAATATTGCTTACACCAAAGCACTGTTGTATAGATGGAACAACTTGCTTGCAAATTGCACTCAGAAATAGCTACTCATTGTCCTCCATCAAATTAAGAAACAGTAGTTGATGGGGCTCCTCAGAATTCCACCTGGGTCCAGTACTACCCAGTAGTTTCAGTAGTGACTGGCAAAACAGGTTAGAATTTCTGGCAAAAGAGGNCCCAGTAGTTTCAGTAGTGACTGGATTATCTGCAGAGATAGGCCTTTCACGCTTCCAGATGGAAGCATATTGTCAGTGGTTGCAAATACCATGGCAAAAGAGATTAGAATTAAAATAATACTGACAAACTGAAAAAGGGTCTAAAAAAATATATAGGCCAAGGGCAAATTACTGTACTTAAGTAGGAATAAGGAATAATGAAGTACCTGAAGACAGAACACTGTGAACAGCAGGTTACATAGCTGTTCCACAGAAAAATGAATCACACCCAGGCTTGTGACTTGTGAATATCATAGTGTTGGAGAAGAGAAACCAGAAGACCATACTGGGATGAAAAAACGAATTTCAAGGTGAATCAGGAGTGCCCTGGAACACAGCACTAGTATGGCATTGGTTGATAGATTGTATATATTTTGTAGATTTCCCTTCACAAGAGAGAAGAGCCAATCAGAAGAACTTCAGATGAGAATTATAAGGATGATCAAACTCTGAAAAACATAACCTATTTGGAAATCTCATGACAATAAATTACACACTCCCTTAAAACTTCTGGACCTGGCAGTCTGCATTTACAGTGTATTGTTAGTTCTCATTGTTCATAGACAGAGGAAGTGCAGAGGGCTTCTTCAGACTGCTGCCACCTAAAACACTTACCAAACAATTTTATTCTAGAAATAATAAGTTGCTGTCAGAGGATAAAAATCTTAACAGAGTTTTTCAAATTCAATTACAACACTAAACAATTACTAATATCAAAAGACTCGAGGGTTTTCTCATTAGTATTTTCAAGCAGCATGACAGATTCAGTGTGTCAATAATGATTCATATTTCTTGTTGAGTCCCCATTGTAAGAGAGAATCATAAGACAGTTGAACTTTTTTCAGGGCAATATAGGAAAAACATGTTGTTAAAGTTATTATGAATCTAGACAGGGTATAACCTTGTCTGACAGCTATAACAAGAGCAGATGAGATGCAAATCGGAATCTGATTGCTTCAGGTTTAGTGCTGGCTACTATGTGGGCAAGATTCAATTATTATGAAAGAAGTATGGCAACCAGGAAATCTGTCCAAAGCTGAAAACAGAAACAAGCTATGTGGCAGGGTATTATTCTCTGATGGCGAAGAGATAGAATGCAAGATGGGATATTACTTCCCAATAGGCTCAGCTCATCATCACCATGATCTTCAATATAAAAAACCAAAAAGCAAAGTAAATTACTGCTGGACCCTGGGCTGTACGTGAGAATAACTCTGCAGTTCTTTCTAGAAAGCACTTTTGAAACACTGCAAGGCAGAGGTACAGATGCCCACACCTATCCAGAAGGCAAAGTGATGCCTAAACATATGCATTTAAATTTAGGAATCATAAAGTACGCTGCCAAGCTTCCAGGTGCCACTCCAAGTGGTTGTTACCTTGTAGGTCTAACTTCACACCCCCTTACCATACACAGATATCTTAGGCATTCAAAACAGCCAGCAGAAATCTTGGTGGAATAGGACAATGACAACAAATGCTTTCATTTAAAAGGCATTAGATATTTTCCAAACTGGGAAGAACAAAAAAAAATGTGCTGAAAAAATAGTAGTATGAATATATGAATATAGAATGAAAATATCTTCTAATTACAACATTTCAACTAAAAAGCTCCTGAAAGCTGTATCCATCTCAGATCAAGAGGTTAGACCAGAAAAATAACCATTGTTTTATCTTTTTGTCAGAAAAGAAGCTGTCATTTTTGCAGTAAACAGCAGTGAATGAAATTTCCTTAGTGTTTTGTTAATTTTCTTATTTTGCCTAACTATTTGCCTATGCTATCTGTTTTGTACAGTATCTGTATCTGTATATGTTTTGTCCTATCTGCATTACAGAAGGTGCATAATCCAGACCAGAAGAATTTTCTCTGTTTATTTGTCTGTAGAGAACCCTCAGAAATTAGATATTATGATTGGTATTTCTAGTTCCTTTTACTGTTAGTTGTATCATTAGATATCTCCCAAATACTTCCTAAACATGTTTGCTTTCTCTGAAACTTCCTTAGATGAGTTGCACAAAAAATAATCATTATGTTCCAGTATATAACAACAATTCCTGCTGTAGTTGAATTCCTACCTGTGGGACACAAGTAATTTCAAGAGAGATTTGATGTGTCTGATCATCATTTTAGGTACTAAGTTACAATCAGAAAGAGATATAAAAAATACTGTCCTATAGGCAGTTAGGTAAGCAACCCTTCTACCATGCATTTCCTATATTTTTAATGACATTACCGTAATGTATCTTTTGTGCCAATCAAGTGCTTTACAGGCCAAGTTTGATATATTCAAAGCATCTTTATTTCTTAAAATGATGGAGTAGCAAGAATAAAGAATTCTGGTAGGTGCAGTGCATAAGAATACAGTATTTTCTCTTAGGTAAGTGACTGCAGTTTTGTCTTCTGCTCAGCTTAGATAGTTTAACACAACTAATATGCAACAGCCATTAACAGCTAGCTTAGATTACCTTGCTTCCTAAGGTTTCTTTTTTATGTGCATGATGAAAATTGACTGAAAGGAGAGGTATAGGGAAAGAAGAAATACAAAAATATTAAATACGAAGGGAAGGAAGACATACTTAAAGTGAACTAGAAGCTGTGGGGAGGAAGAGATACTAAAAGTGAACCAGAGGTTGGGTAGGAAAGAGGACTGGCTAAACCAGAGCAAAAATCCTTCCTTATACTTTCTCATTGTTTACTTGCAGGAGGCCAGGTGACTCCACAAAGGGCTATGGACATAGTGGTGGATAATCTGCAGTTTAGCAAGGATTTCAGACTATCTGCTTTCTAATGCTTTTGCCTTGCTTATTTTCCCCTTCAAAGGAGGATCTACTGAAAAGTTATTTATTTATTTTGCATATAGATTTCAGTCTTGGATGTTATGGTTAGTGTCTCCAGAGGCAGACCTCAAGGACATGCTCCATCATGATGCTTAGCAATTTTCTGCCTTCAGCTCTCACAAAGATAACTTATATTCAGTGCAGCAAATCAAGATCACGAAAGAGAGAACTTGAGTCTGGTATTTATTTATCTAGAGCATCCAGGCATCAAAGCTCAGCTAAATTCAAAGAAAACCACTTATGGAAAGCAATTCCTCTACTCTGAAAAGGCATCTCACTCTAGAAGTAGATCAGCTTGTCAGCCCTTAGGAGAGGCACACCTGTGGCTGCTGGGGACCTTAGTGGGGGACAACAAATCTCAGCTGAATCCAGCTGGACTCTCCCAGTGACTGATTTATTAACAGAAAAATGGGTGACTATTGTTCAAAGTTGTTATCATGTGATACAGGAAAAGCTTTTGTATTCCTAAAAGATTTGGTAGAAGGTTTACAAGGCCTGAAAATAACTTGTTTGAGCTGTTACCCTAATAGCATATTATAAGCAAGAGCTCAGTAAAAACACAGCACCTTATTGGATAGAGTGGATATGTAGGGCCTGCTACGATAAATTTGCAAAACTTCTGAAAACCTGACTAGATATTGCAGCTGAGGCAGCTGAGAGAGAAGTAATTTCTTCAGTGAAAAAAGCTGATAGTGGAATAATACTTATTGGATAAACAGGGTAGCATTCTAACAAGGGCTTATTGAAACATTATTTTAATACAGTTTAAGATCAAATGATTCCAGATGGTTAATCTGGAATCCCTGTAGATAGGCCTGTCAGAAATACCGAGAGTTTAATAAGACTTCTAACACACCAGTGGGCTTTCAACAGCCTGGATTCTCAGGAAGAAAAAAGTCCTTAGGAACAATCATGAAGAGATTGATGAAGATATCTGAATAATAGGCAGCAGCAGTTATGAGCATCAAGAGAATGCTTGAGTGCGCTGAATTCAGGCAGAAAGTAACAGCACATTAAAGCAAAGCAACTGTAGCCAAGAATAATGTGCTTCTAACACAGGAAACTGTGCTTTTGATTTTCCCTATGTTGATGAAGAATCCTGGCTGAGACTTTAAATCTTGAAAAGAAAGGCACATACATAACGGATTAGCAAACATTTATTTTAACAGTTTGAGCAACACTTATCTTTAGACAAAGACCACACTAATCATTATCTCTAACATTTGACTACTGACAGAATATGACAAATGTCTGTCCCTATTTTGCTATGGGCAGAAGCTGTTCAAGCTAAAATGAGTTCAGAGTTGATACTTTGCCACTCCCTTCCTTTCACAGCAATGTAAAAATTGTGCTTACTTCTATAAGCACATTACTAATTAACCCTCATATGAGGTACATAGCTGCATATTGAAATATTAATTTAATGGTTATAGAATGACAGAATCATGAGTTGGGTTTAGATTGGAAGTGACCTTAAAGATCATCTGGTTCCACCCTGCCTGCCATGGGCAAGAACACCTTCCACTAGACCAGGTTCTCCAAGCCCTATCCAACCTGGCCTTGAATATTTCCAGGGATTGGCCATCCACAACTTCTCTCGACAACCTGTACCAGTGCCTCACCACCCTCACAGTAAAGAAGCATGTCAAAGTATAACTATTAAATTATCACCTTCCTCCATCAGGTGTCACACAAGAATAAGATCAAGACCCATCAGCTTATTTGTTTCCATCAGCAAACAACTTAAACCTTGTCTCAGTTTTTAAAGGTCAGTGTGTACTTAATGGTAGCCTTTTCTACATAAAGGTATGAGGTTCTCACTTGAAGTTCCTCTGCAATATACCTGGGGGTCTTATAAGGCCCTCTGAATTTAATTTTGTAATACCGAGAAATCTGCACAAAATAAAGCTGTTGAATTTACAAAGTAGACTAACTGTGCTGTGGAACAGAATAAGGACTGAATAGTGTCTGAAAGGTTTTTAAAGTAGTAGTAATTGTGAAATAAAACAACCCTATTTTAATCTGGAAATTTTTGACCAGTTGAAGTAATAACTTTTTTTCACTTTCCACTATCCCAAGTACCCAGGATCTATCAGGACTTTGTATGTACTTATGGAAATGCTGGACAAAGAATTTCAATATGGCATTTAAAGCAATTTAAATGAAGCTATGAGTTAATAGATGTTCTCCTCTTCCCCCTTCCTCCCTCTCCTCCCCCCTCCCCTGCCCTCCTCCAGTTGGATTTTAGGCAAAACACATTTGAGGTGTTTAATTCCAAATGTTATGGTTTTTCCTGGAGCAGGCTGAAAACAGAAACTCAGTGGAGTCTACATCTAGGTTTGACTTCTTATGGCTTTTCCCAGATAACTCTCTATCTGGCAGTAAATATATGAAATAGCCCATACACTTAGAATCCTGCAATGTTTTTCACTAGTGGATAAAACTGTGAAACTGTTGACTAGAATTTGGCTGTTAAAGAAACCTCTAAGACTCAATCTGTGAGTTTTATTTGTCAAACAATGATAACTCATGAACACATTTTAAAGCTTTTGTGATAAAGATGCAAAAAAGTCTTAAAATTATATTTTAAAATGTTACATACTGGAGTTTAATTATAGCCTGGTAGAATAAGAGAAGCCTAATCCTGATCCCATGTCACATGCTAGGCAACACCTCAAATCTCATGTTGACATAAGCAGGACAGACAAAACTTCCAGGTCTCTAACCCATCCTTACCTGTTTTTCTTACCTTTACAATACTTCTGATAGGACTTTACACTGAATTTTTCAAAGCAATGTTGAAGACTATTTAATGTCATGACCAATAAACACACTTCAAGTGGTATTTCTGAGCAGTACTCTGATATAGCAAATAAGAAGCTGTTGTGGGCTTAAGCAGCTGGACTGCAAAGCCTTTTGCAGAGGACATCGAGTTTGAAGGCCTGAAACCAGGCCCTGAGAACAGAGAGAGCAAGCAGCAGAGGAGTACACCGTTCCCATGAGAACAGATAAATGCACTGGCAGGGGAGTGCACCATTCCCATGGGAGCAGAGAAACATAGGTATGCACTAATTGTGTTTTCTCTTACTGTAATCAATGTTATCATCTGATACACTTTCACAGAAAGCAAAACTTTCTTAGACTAGAACTCACCAATGAAAAAGGTGTTAGTGTCCTTCACGTAATAACTATCCAATCAGCAAATGACACAGTTACTGGACATTTTGTATTAATGTTGATGCCTGCTCAAAAATAAAGTTTCTTATTCTCTCATGGCACCACTTGTTGTTGTTCCTGTTGGCCACCTCGACATTCTTACTGTAACAAGCTGTTCTGACATAAAAGAGAAATTTGGCTTCTTTGCCCAGATTTGCTAAATCATGCCACTATGCCACTATGTTTCACCTACCACATCAGCAAAACCAAGTGAGAGTACACCTCTTTCTTAGGCTTGAGTCATCCCAGCACCTGAGCCTTTGAAAACATCTGTCCCTCTCAGCTATCCCCTAGAAGTGCAATTCTGCTGGGTCTTATGCTGTCCTGGAAACTCAGTCTAAGAACAAGTTGCACCCAGAGGCTCTTAACAGCATTTTGGTGGCTTTCAAGAGAGAGATCTGAGGTGGTTCCACATCACCCACCTACCCCTGGCTCCCCAGAGGAAAGTCCTTTCAGTGTAGGAAGCTGAGCCACTGTAACACTGTACTTCTCCACAAGAATGCATGGGAATAAGGATGCCCCACACAGACAATATTGGCCAGATTAACTGTATCAGTGTATCAAAGTCCCTAATAACAGTATACAGATGCTACAGCCCCACCGAAGCTCTCCTGCTCACTGCTAATTAATTCTGAGGGTATCCCTGGCCTCACAGGGTGATTATAACCTGTTCTCTCATTACTAGAGTTTACAACTATGTCAGGTCACAGCCTAATCCTCCTCTAGGTAACACTGATCCAGAGAAAAATGAGGGAACCTGTGTCATGGCAATTATTGTCTCAATTAGTGACATTATTAATATGCTCTATCAAAAGAACAACTGCACTTTACTGCATTAACAGGTGGAAATGTTCAATTCTTAATTAACTTTAATTTGACCTTTCTTGATGTAGTCTAATAATTTTCTGCTCTATAAAGGGTAAGAGAAGAATAGAAATATACTGTAATAAATTCTGTATCCAGGGAGTCCATTTTAGGTTGTGGAAGCCTTTGCAAGGGACAGAAAAGCAAAAGGCCAAAGTGCCTTCGCATAGGGAAAATTTTCTGAAGGTGTATGCTATGTTCTTCTAAGAAATAAATACTGCATTTATAGAACAAATTACTTCACAAATGCTAACGTGCAGATGCACTGTTGGCTGTGTCTGCATTTAGAAACTCAGTCATAATTCACAGTAACAGAAAAAGTCTTCCCAAGCTGCTTATTCACTGACTATTTAGCCAGCTGTGCAGCAGGAATTCTTCTGCCTTTCAGATCCTATATCCTTCTATTAATTCCCTGGTTTCCACACTCCTTACTCAAGGAAAGATGATCTGAGGATGATTCACAATATAATAGAGAAGAATGTAAAGATAACTACTTTTACACAGCGCTTGCAATGGTTGAATAGTGCTGAAACTTCAAAACACAGTACTAGGCAAATCTAGGGTTTCCTTTGAAATTCCCAGGCTTCCAATGAATTTTTTTATTTTTTTTTTTATATCACAATCACTCTGCTTTTTAACACTTTTCTTGTCCATTATGGTTGGGTTTTTCCCCCTAAGGATTATCTCATATAGTGTTTACAGAATCAGTGACTGGGTCTTCAGAATATCACTAAATAGTGTGCTTGTGTGGAGGAATTAGTCTCAGTCTTTAAAGAGTGAAGCTGTTTTCCTTTAATAAAGCCTGTTTTCATATTTTCAGTCCTTACAGCTTTGCTGCAACAGAGCTAAACAATATGGTATTTCACATGCAAACTTAGCCATGGAAATCCAAAACAAAGTCTTCAAACTTTGTGTTTGGGAATACAGCAGGTCAAACAGTCTGAGGGGGTCTGGGGCACTTTCCCAAATTAGTTTGAACTGTTGTATTTCGAAACAAATTTAGATTGGAAACTTAGCTTTGTCCAGAGTTTTTGACAAATGGTGTTAAATACTTCAGACATGGTGGGCAAAATCAGTAAATAATTATATATTTAAGAGGATTTATGTGTATTTTGTAGAGTCTGAAGTCCTTGAAATAGACATTGCCTGCTCTGCTAAGGAGCATCTATAGCTGATATGGTGCCAAAGCTGGCTTTCAGACTTTGTGTGGCCTCAGTGAAGTTGGCTGTGAAAGGAGGACTAACAGCCAAGGAACATGTACAAAAAGGAAAGAGCACTTTGGGGTATGGGAATAACATGAAAAACCCTGTGAGAAGTCAGAACTAATTTGAAAGTGAGTGGAATACAGTGTTCTGTACTGATTGCCATTCTCCTGGCAGCAGACAGATGTACTGAGTGAAAAGCTTCTCTCCCTTTATTTATTATGAGGGTTATTATTGCTGTTGAAAAGAAATGGTACCTGGAAATTTATTGGAGGTTGATGTGCTATTTCCTTTTCAGTATGTGCTGTTGGTATTTAATCTAAATTAAAGTTATCACTTAAACTCTCTGCATTTTTGTTTTTTCAACGGTATTGCAGAATGTATTTTGTATATGTGGTAAAATCTGTACCCAAAGGAAAAAAGAATCCCTTCCTATTTAAACACCAGTGGGAATTTTGGGATTTGTTGCACCACAGCCAGGATTTCATCCACACTCTTAACTTCTCTCTGACTCCTCCTTCTCATTTTGCTAACAAAGAGTGATGTCTAAAAATAATTTCCCATCTTAAAGACTGTTCTTTGCTTTTCCTTGTTAATTCCTTCTGTTTCTTTCATCTGAGAAGTGAGAGGATTGATTTAAAGACTTTGGTTTTCTTCATTTATATGGAAAATAGCAAACCATTTTGCTTTTCATCACCCAGAGTTTTTAGCAATGTATCCAGAAGTTGCCCAGGCACTTCCATCATCAGCAAGGTAGATTTCTTACCCTGAATACTCCTTGGTATCTCCTTCTGCCTGTGGCAAGATCTGCTCCTCTTCTCTCACCTTTGGTTACTGGAACTGTTTATGCATGCAGGCTGTAAGACTGATGGTAGAAGCACACAGTCATAGAACCATCTAGGTTGGAAAAGACCTCTAAGATCATCAAGTCCAACCATTCACCTAGCACTTCGAAGTCCACCACTAAACCATGTCCTAGGCACCACAGCTACACATCTGTTAAATATCTCCAGGGACGGTGACTAACCACTTCCCTGGGCAGCTTGTTCTAATGTTTGACAACCCTTCTGGTGAAGAAATTTTTCCTAAAATACAATCTTTCAAGATTTCTGAGCTTTTGGAACAGGGGAAGAAAAATCATTAAATTAATAAATGGCAAAGAAAAATATTTAAATCATGTCAGCTCAAGTACTTCCTCAGTAAAGACAAGGAGTTGATGCATGCAGGGTCAAAACACTCCAAAACTGACTTTTGCACTCTGAAAGCAGATTGGTGTTCCTGTGCCCAGAAGGACTTCTCCCACTTGGAAACCCCTGGCCTGTGAAAGGTGAGGGTGTCCCTCTGGACTGTACAAGCAGTGATCAGCCATGCAAGCACTCGTCTTGAATTTTCTTCTTGTGTGTTTTTGTTAGTCATGACCCTGTCACACTGTTTCTTCAAGGGAAACATTCACTTAATTGAAGCTTTGGATGAACTTTGATGCTTGACCATTTTTCTCTTCCCCCCCCCCCCC
>VYXB01009770.1:0-23087 GCA_013397135.1 Pachyramphus minor | reverse complement strand
CCGAATCCATAGCATATTTACCAATGAAATAGAATCATTTTCTCCCTCACTTCATATTGCTCTGTTGACAGGTTAACTTGTGGCATGTAGAAACCTAAATGCCCTTACTTGGATTTGATAACTTGCAGAAGGTACACAGAGACTCTGGAAGTCCTTATGTAAAAGATATATTATCTCTATAACTCTCTTCAACTTAACAGAGCTTTCCTTTTAAATAAATGATCCCAAACAGTCTTCAGCTTTCAGGCTTTTCCCCCTCTGTCTTTCTCTCTTTTCTTTATTAGAGAATAGATTAAAATGACATTTTTCTATGATGCTCTTTCATCATGACTTCGAATCAGTGTGAAATTTTCCCTGGAAATAAGTGATTGTGTTAATTTTCCAACAGAAAACGAAAATGTTTTCATGAGTCATGTCTTTATAGATTTGATTGAGAGCCTGTTTTCAAGTAGAAGGAAACAGTCACATTAAACATTAAATGTTTTATAATGTACCTACATCATGATACCTATTATGACTACTTTTAATTCAGTAGATTTATGTTTATACATAGAATTGTGGAATCATTTACGTTGGAAAAGACCTTTAAGATCATGCATTCTGACCACTAAGCCGGCACTGCCAAGTCCACCACTAAATCATGTTCCTAAGTGCCACATCTACACAACTTGTAACTACCTCCAGGGATCAGGACTCTACTACAACAATTTAGTATCTCACATGCTGTATGCTTAGAATGGATATTGTACCTGTCCGCAAGGTAGGACACTTTGCTTCTAGTTTTATCTACAGGATAAAAGCAGTTTGGACTTTTTTTCGTCACTAAAGAAAAGCAGGAGACAGCTGCTTAATTTTACAGCTCATCTCCGCTAACATCCACATTTGTTCTTAGAAGAAGAATAATTTTCTTCCTTCCAATCAGAATCAGTGGTCAAATGGAAAATGTGAACGGCACATAACAAAGTAAACAATGTGAGTGGAAATTTCTTTGTTTAGAGAAGAGGTCTAGGATACAAGAACAATAATAGAGCTCTAAAAATGCCATATGGTGACTAAAAGGCTCAATTTGTTTCAGAAGTGCTGCATTACGCTAGCTAAAAGACGTTCTATTTCAACTTCTTTATCATCTTTGCAAATTGACGCTACTTTATTCCTTCACTCGTTATATATTTTTCTGTTGTTAATAGCAAATGAAAGAAAGCTCAAAATTTCTCAAGTTCCATAAAAAATCAGATTTATTCTTCAAATGGTTGTAAATGTATGGATAGTCTTAGACCTAGTAAATATATCTATTACACTTTAGCCTGAAAAAATTATAATAAAATAGACTGTACGAATGGAGATATGAGTTATCTATAAAATCAGAATTCAGTAACATATAACAGATGAGTATGTTAATTAGCTAGGCCATGAAATAAGTCACTTGCATTTTTCAATTTTAATTGACATAACATCAGTTTAATGTATACATACTAAAATATATGTTATCTATATTTCCTAAGACAAACATGGTCTTAGGAAAGGAAATTAATATCTGCCTACAAAGAAAACAAATTAATTGGGGTGCTAGTCATATACACCCTTAAACTGGCCAAAACCATTTCTATATGTAAGTAATTGATGTGATTTAACTCTAACCAGCAACTAAATACCATGCAACCTCTCGTTCAGTCCTCAGTCTTCCACAGTGGGGAGGAGAATGGTGGGGGGAAAAGTAAACATCATAGGTTGAGATAAGGACATGTTAAGAACTGAAACAAAATATAATGCTAATAATACTAATGATAGTAATGAAAAGTAGAGAGCAGAATAAAATCCAAGAGAAAGAAGTGATGCCAAATACAGTTGCTTATGACCTGCTAGCTGATGCCTAACTAGTCCCCAAGCAGCGATTGGTGGCTCCTGGTCAAGTTCCCCATTTTATATGCTGAGTATGACATTCTAAGGTATGGAAGATCCCTTTGGCCCTTTCAGGTCAGCTGTCTGGGCTGTGCTTCCTCACTGCTTCTTGTGCACCTACTCAGTGGCAGAGCAAGAAAAGCCCTTGACTTAGAGTAAGCACTTCTTAGCAACAACTAAACCATCAGCAAAACATAGCAAAACTAGCTAATAGGAAGAAAATTCCCTCTATCACAGATGAAACCAGGACAGTAATTGAATTCTTTGGGTTTTCATTTCTGTACAAATTATAAAATATACATAAAGCCAACATTTGATATATAGGACTTGGTTTTCATCTTTCTTAGCATAAATCAAGGGCTGCTCAGCTAACAGAAGCAGAAATGCAGCAATGTATGCGTGAAGTGAGAATAGAGACCTTACTCTCCTTTTGACACAGCTCTTTTCTTCCAAGATGTAGTATTATGTGCAGTTCTCTCAACAGCAAAGATGCTATATTTGACAGGGGGATAAAATGTATTGCCTGGCACACAATAAAAGAACTCATATTAATGCAGAATTAACGCTTTAGAATAGGGATTGGATTGCCATATACTCCTGAAAGGCATAGTAAAGGATAATTGCTATTTTCATTAACTATCTTACTTACAGATTTACTTGCTGTGGTTTAAAAAGCCAGCAACCTGGACTGATCGCAAAAAATCACAGATAGATGTCTCTTTGACACCCTGATAGCCAGAAGCAATATTCAGTCCCTTTAAATAGACATGCAGTATCTTTTAATTGAATGCTGGCACTTCTTTACACAGTCAAGCAAAAATCTTGAAATATACAGACATGAAATGAAAACTGACCCTAAAAATGTTTTGAGACTGAATTGCCCCACAGCAAGTCAATGGAACAAGATATTTATGGCTGTGAAAATACCACATGAATTTGCACTTATCACTTCAAGTTTTCTTCTAAAAAGAAAAATAAAAAAACTTCTACAACCATAACAGACCATTATAGGTCACATTCTGCTAAGGCTTCATTTAGTTTTACTTTCCAAAATCCATACAGGAAATGCAAGTCAGTGACCATTAACAGCAATGTATTGCAAGAACATTTAGAAATAAGTGTCAGAAGCACAATAAAAGACAGAGTACAGTATAAGAGTACAAAGTACTCTATTCTTGAATAACCAAAGTTCTTGGAAAAAAGGTGAGGAGTCACTGGATAGACTTTTAGCAGTGAAAACTGGCCAAAGAAAAATGGAAAGAGGATATGAAAGACAAGTAGAATGTCTCTTTCCTTCACTTTAACCTCTCTCCTTCAGGTTCATTGCTTAAAAAAAGCAAAACAAACCAAAAACAACATCAGGGAAACCTGACTGGTGCTCCAAAAATGCACCCAGTAGAGAATCAAAGAGTGAGCTGTTATGGCCTGGGGAGTACAAGCTTCCCTGCACCATAAATAAATGAGTGCACAAAGAGTCACGGAGTTATGTATTTTTCATGAGAAAAAAGATGGACACCAGAATGTAATAAAAGACTGACATTTTAGATTATTCTAAATGATCTAAAGGAGATCACATTCTCCTCATAGTTAACTAAAAAAGGAGATAGTGAGAGCACTATATAAGAAATATATAACAAAGATCATATATTATGGATTTTGTTGCAAAAATGTCATTTTTAGTACTTAAAGATACCTTGATTTGGACTGCTCTGTATCCTCACATGCATCTGACTTCTCAAAAGACCAAAATTTGGCCATTATCCATAGTGTGTGAATTTAATAAAAAAAGACTCATTTCTACTATATAATTTCAAAAAAAGTGAAAACCTTGTACGATATCCATTCTTATTTTGATAAATCCAGCCCAGTATTTTTAATCACTGATTTACAAGAAAAATATTTGCCTAGAATTTCATTAGGTCTTGCTGCTTATACTCAGGTATGGTTGCTGTTACGTGCTCTTGGTTTGTATGAGTGAACTATGCCGCACAAAACTGTCATTCCTGACTTTTAATTCTAATTAATAATTAAATTATTGATTGTTTTGAAACAAAACCATTAACGGTGGCGCAAGCAGGAACATACTGCAATTCATCTTTTTTGTTCTGGGAGACGACCAGAGAGTGAAGGTCTGACCAGGTGTACAGGAACGTTAGAAGAGCTGTATTTCCAGTGTGCATTACTGAAGTGTCCTGAGCCATCACCACCTTACCTTGTAATTTCCTGTGTTTACTTTGCAGATGTATAACACATAAAACGGGGAGACTCTAGTACCCTCTAATACAAAGCTAATACAAAGATTCCTGAAATCAGTAAGAGGTGTAGCATGTTATATCCACTATCACCGTAAGCAGAAAGTATGGAATGCTGGGGAGCCCACTGGGAATTTTCAACTGTACATTCAAACTCTGAACTTTATCTATGCTCCTTTTTTTCTAATAAAAAAACTTATAGTGTAATTATCTTGATATGCCAGAAAAGCAGGGCTGAACAGAAAAAATTAATAATTGCTATGTTTGTTTCATCTGCTAGCAGTGGTCTTCATCAACCTTCACTCCCTCACAGTGTCATTTAATTCTTGTTTAAATAGCTCCAATCTTCTTATTTCTTCAGCTGTGACTGTTGGGCCATTTACCATAGTCATGGCTCTCAATATGCTAATGACTTGTAATTTTTAGGCATCTGTTTCAGATTTGTTTTCCTTCAAGTTTACTTTAAGAATATAATTCTTCTCAAGTTACTATTTAGTATGAACATCTTGAGTGGAATAAAAGTAACGCACACAACTAATTTTAGAGATCTTTTCTGTCAGCTCCTCATCCTCCTAATGTATGCATTTCTGCGATTCTCCATGTCTTTGCTTTTTGCTTTTGTTGTGTTAAAATACATTTATATTGATTGACCACAATTGAATTGAATAAGCAAATCTTGTGTTGAAAATAAAATCAATTCTGCTTTAATTCTGAACATATCACTTTGCAAGTAGGGAAAAAATATATCCCTAATTAAACATGTGCATGAAACCACACAGATAAAAATATAGCCTGATCTTTCAAAATCTTGTCCTTTAAATATGCATGTAATAAAAATGGGCCTGTTTTTTTACAGCCTCTATCAAGTAATAGGAAAAAAGAAAGAGACTCAAACTGACTCACTGGAAAGACAAAGTGATTTCCATTTTTCTGCATCCTCATTCTCTATTTATAGTGGTTTAACTCATTTTGCAGCTGTCCTATGCCCACCTCTGGAATCCATGTCTTAGGCTTTTAGTAAGAGTTTAGCCTGTTAATTTTTCTCGAGGGCTTCTAAAGGTGTTAATAATTTACATCAGTGGGTATAGATTGCCATTACCATTGAGCCCGGTTAAACAAAATGTTTCTGAATTCTAACTGACCATTTCTAATGAGACAATTATAACTCTGTATTCAGTAGTTTTGCATTCAGTATGTCCTTTGATAGTACCTTCATTGTGAGCTTTCCATTTAAAAATTCACACGAAAAATGAAAGCATGTTAAGTATAAAAAAATAACAGCACTCATTGTGAATCAGGTTCAGGTCCACAGGCTGTTCTAATAAATTTAGTGGCCCAGAAACAATTTTAAGCTTTTTGTTTCTAACCCTCATTTTGTTTTTTCCTCCCATGAGCATTTGGTAACTTGCACCATATAATTCAAGTCTATGAACACATTTAAGTATCATTTACACGAGACAAGATTTCAGCTCCTCGATTCCATCTCACACCTTCCACTGTTTTCACAGGCAGAGTCATCAGACTTATTTCAATAAAGCCTGAGATTGAGCATGCCTAACATACTCCCAGTGATTACAAAAAAAAAGCATCATCTTTGCCTCTTTCTCTGCAGTCCTGGATTACTTAACTGCTGAGGGAGCTCTGGGATGCATTTTCTGTCTAAATACCCGAAAGACAGTAGCCAAGGTGCTGTGCTGTTGAAGAGGACATAAAACACTGTTCTTCAGAGACAAGAGACCTCCTTACTCTGAAAACAGTCTTTAAACGCATTTTCATTCACGAACCAAGATTTCTCAGGGCGAAGAAGTACAAGATAAAAGCAATGGTGACTCTTTGCACATACATTGTGGAGAAACAAAGACATTTATCTTGTTACTCAACTAAAATTCAAGAAAATTAAAGAGGGGTTGTCAAGAGAAACAGCATAGACACTGCTGGCTATAATAAAATGGGTATTGCATTTTGCCTACCCAGGCTACTACCATTTTCCAGCCCTATCCTTGACAAACAGACTCTGCCTATCCTGCTGCTGCAATCCTACTACTTTTCTCTATAGTTCAGGGATAAGATACATGATTCCATCAAGGTTGAAAGATATGAACACCACATAATCTTTTCTGTGTCTCATATTAGTTCCTTTTTCTTTCATAAGGCTAACTATTTTATTTACTCTTAAAAAAATGTGTTGGCTCCATTCTCTCTGCTCCACCCTCTACAACTTCTAACATCTCAGACTCTGCGATCACGACATCAGCTGCATCTTTGTGCCAAATTCAGTGTCTCAGTGTTACCCATAGTTACCTCCTTGCTTCTCTACTTGGTGTTCTCATGGTCTCTCCTTGTTCCCGTACGTTTTCCTTTCATTATTCATCCCCATCAGCTCCTATAGTCTTTTATATGCTGTCCACAGTCACAGCTCTCAAACACATCTCTTCATCCATGGTGTGACTCCCCGATCATGTCACTTTCTCTTCACGCTCACCAGCCCCTCCTCCCCCTCTCTTTCTCTCTCCCCTTCCCTTTTTTCAGGAATGTCGACACTTCCAGAAGTAAAAATTCGCCTCTTCTGCAGAAGATACTTTCATATTCTTTTTTTTCAACTGTATTATCTCAGTTACTTTGATATAAAATATTAAAGTTGGTTTTGATTAGCTTCCCTTTCCTTCCTTTCATGTTCATATCAGTATTCTTGCACACAAACTAATCTTCTTACTTCCCCCCTTACAACAGTTCTAAATTCCTCTGTTCTACTCTACTGTTATCTAAAATTATGATATGGCTGTGGCTTTATGTTTTCTTTGTGTGTTTTATCAGAACAACAAATCAGCTTATTTTTTTTAGTCCTCTTGGTACTTCTTCTTTCAAAAATGAACTTACAGCTATGTATAGCAACAAAACTGGAGGGCTGTATCTGGAAGGGCAAAGCATGCTCCCTTAGACTGGAATGAGTAATTTGTCACAGGATGTACACAGGAGTGCGGCAAGGCCACAGTCATTAAAAATGCATGTTAATTCCTCAAGCAATACTTCTCATTGCCTTTCTAGCATAGCCTAAGCCTTTTACTGTTACTTGGGATTTCTCAGAAAATAGATAATAATGAAGTCTAGCAGCAGTGATGAATAGAGACTACTAGATCCTTCAGCACTCTGTGAAGAGAAAATGTCTTTTAGTGGTAGAAAATTGGACCTTTATTCTCTCTGGTCCAGAGGGAGCTTTCAGTTATGCAGTTAAACAAATGGCATGTACTCTTCTTCTCTTCATTTATTCTGTTGGCAGTATCTATGCAGGCTTTATCCTTGGGAGACTGTTAATATTATTCCATTTAAGATTAATTGAGCAAGGTTAGGAATTAAATTAATATGATTTCATTAATATTTTAACAACATGTTACAACTGCCTACAAGATTATTTATACCTTTTTGTGCATCATAATATCATTAATTTATAGTCTAAATGAAAAACTTCTATTTCAAATAAGTTTGATATTATTTGAATTAAAATATGTACTGCAAAGTGAATGCATATAATAAATGTATTATTAAAATAAATATATATGTGCATTAGCTAATTATTTAATTCCCTTTTCCCAGGTAGCAGCAGAATGAATCCATATGTGTGACACAATTCCATAAATTAGTTGCACCATAAGTAAATTGACCTTCCTTCACCCCACTAAACAGCCCTAGAAGGTTAAAAAAGTTATATTTTTACATGCTCAGAAATTCAATTATTCAAGCTCCAAACCCTAGACCTATTTATAAAAAGAAATATGCTATTCTTAAGTGAAGTCATAATTTTAGTTTTACTCTGTTGGTCCAAATACAGGCAATAAATTGTGAGTAAGGCTCAAAGAACCTGCTGGATTACCAACCACCCAATCCACTCAGCACTTAATGTTTTATTCAGAGGAAAGATCAGATTAATTTGTTGTTGGTGTACAAAAACAGACATGTAGTTTCCCAAATTGTGCACATTATGCTGAATTAGGAATAGCTACAGACAAAATAGGATAACGAGTAATAGGGTGACAATGTGAGCAGGATCAGCAGCTTGAGATTCAAGTGGCAAAAAAAAAGCAGGCCAGCACATTCTGAAAATAACAATCTCAACCATAACTTTTATAATGGAAATATTTGGAAAACAATAATACTGGGAGAGAGGGAGATCCAGGTTATAAATTGGATGTGAATATGTGCTGGGAAACAAAAGATGCCAATATGATTTTGAGCTGGATATCCATAAACAGCATGGGCCAGGACACCAAGAGCCCCTTTCTACACATCGCTGATAACGCCATATCTAGAATCTTCCATCTCAGTATGAGAAACTGCGAACAGAGAGAACATTTGAGGAAAATAAAGAAGTATACGTATGTGAGAAATGGAGTTTTCACACATGGAATGATGAAAATCAGGAAAAAGGCCCACTCAAGACTCTGAACACCTGAATTTATCACTTTATCACTATACCTGAATGTATGATTTCCTTAAAATGTCTTAATTTTTCAAAACAACAAGAATTTCTCCTAGACAACTTTAAAACACAGTTACTTAATGAGAAAAAATAACTTATTAAGAAGTTGGTTATTTGGCAGATAAACCCACTTTAGGTTCCTTTAATTTTCATTTGGAGCTACTGGTCATTATGCACTGTTTAGATGAAGTGTTGAAATTAAAAAAAAATATTTCTGGATATATTTAAAAATTGAAGTAGGAAAAACCAGAATTTTGTTCGAAGACACTATGATAGTGAGTAAATACTATTTCTTTAACCTTCCTGCACTTCAGTGTGTTCTGAGCAATTGGTCATGTTAGCACCTCTTCCAGCTGTAGCAACCTTTCCTGCCTCGAGAGTGTTAATTTGGAGAGGATATCAGAATATTTCTTATGCAAATATAGTATATAAGTAAGCAAAATACTTTAAAAGGATAAAAGAATCAGAAAATATTTGTGATACTGAGAAAGAATGAGAATCAGATGTTTTCCCATATGTTAAAAAATGGAAAATACAGCCATAATTTAGAACTGTGTTATATGTTTTGAAGCAGACTTCTCTGATGCTGTATGTATGTTGAACAGAGGAAATGTTATTTTAAATAGATTGCTGATTTCTACCTTCACTTGTAAGAATACAGAGCAATGACAGAAAGGGGGCAGGAGAGCAGAGCCAACCCAGCCTCTGCTTGGGGAAAGACACAGGGCGAAAAATTGTTCATATTCACCATGCTCCATTTGAAAATCAGTGAAGTTGTGCAGAGAAATTAGGGTTGCCTAGTATTTCCAGAGAGTTCTGATTTCCTCTGATAACTCTATCTTAAGGACAGTGGGACAGTGAGTTTGTTGGCTTCCCCAAGCATCTTTCTTTGCTAAAGCTGAGAGTTTTGTTACAATTTATATCTATGCCCAGAACAAAAAGCCAAGATGGTTTTAACCAGGTGTTAGACCAGAGAGCAGTGCCTTGGGTTCATAAGGTTAACACATATGTAGATGGTGCCCTATTCTTTACTGCTGTTTCTTTTTCATATTAAAAACAATGTCAACTAGGCAAAGTTGGACAGTTAGAAAAACTAATCCCCCCAAAAAAAACTCCAGAGAGTCTGATTAAGATCTAGCATATACAGAACTTAATTTTAATGGCAAATATTTTGTGTGCTCTGAAATGGCAGTATGATATAAAAATATCTGTGTCTTGGATAAATAAAAGGAAATAAACTGCTCAATATCTTCAAAAAGTAAGTGTGGATTACTGATGAAAACAGCAGGTATTTAATTTTATCCTAGACATCTTCTGAAGATTTTGTTACCGATACTGAGTTTTGAGCCAAACTAATTAGCTGATCAGACACCTACCTCTAAAAAAGCCTGAAGCAAGGGTCACTTAAAAGCTTTTTCTAAATCAAATTCTTGTAGATTTTCAAGGCAATTACATTTTGAATCTGTTCTTTTTGATTGCTCTGATTGCAACAAAGATATTCAACTTGGAAAAAAAAGTTTGTGAGAAATATATAAATGATCTCACAGAAAAAGGGGTACTCAACACTTAGGGGTACCTTTATCCCTGTGATACATGGTGTTTCAGTCAGGCTCTTCACACAAAAAAATCCTGCAGAAAATACCTTTGTCAGTTTTATTTTGGGTGGCAACCTTTTAAATTCCTCCACAAGGCTTTGCTTGGACTCACCTATGAGCCCACTGAGCTTCTCTCAAGGATCTATGTAATGAGAAACCTATGGTGCTTGCCTGCTTTCTCTCTTTATAGCCTCATGCTTACCGTCCTTTACCTTCTGAAGGGAGCTGAAGTGAGCAGGGAATGGTGGCTGCCCTTTGGAAAGGGTAGCTAGAATGGAAAATGAGTGTAGTGATACATGTGACAGCAAGTCAAAGCATAGGCAACAGTGGTGGGAAGAGATGCTAAGCAGGCAGCCTTGTACCAGTTGTGGGATAATGGGGAGTGTGCACAGCTGAACCAAGATGCAGTTCAAGCTCATTTCGAATGCACTGTCAAAATATCTCTTGATGTTAAGGTCAGAGGCTGGACCTCAGAATTTCCTTTGCTTATTTTTTATCTTTTATCTTTTTTAGGTGGAATTAATGAATCTTTCCATAAAACTGACCAAAAAAAATACTTTTTTTTTTTTTGAAGCTTGCATATCACAAGTTTATGAAATTTGCAGCAGATGTTGCTTGCTGTTGCTGCTATACGGTGTATCTATTTTCAAACACATCTGGTGATTATTCAAAGAGAATTATGCACAGTAAAAAAATTCTGCTAACTTATTTTAAGTAGGGAAATGCATTTTTAGCACCTTTTTCCCCACAAAGTACTTTTCCAAACTGATTCTTGAAAAAGTTCTCACTCAAAATTAAGCTAATAAAAATGTAGTAAACTTTAAACTATTTATCATTTAAATAGTGTATTAATCGAGTAAAGATTATACAAAAATTGCTATAAATTTAAGTTTTTTCTCAATTTTACAGTTCCACTCTACAATCAAACTACACGTCATAATAATTCTAAAACCTGGTAGTTTAGCTAAAAGTAGGAGGAAGTTTGCCAACAAAGCCACACTATGCCCTCCAGCAAAACAAATAATTAAAGTGTGATTATTTACTGTTGTAGCAAAGCACAGTTTGAAATGACTTTAGGAAAGTAATCTTCCCACTTGTAAATATCTTTCCACAAGCCTAGAATTCCTAAGTAATTTTATTTATATAATTTATATATTTATAAATTTATTAATATATCTTTACGATATATAATATTTATATACTTTTAATTTTATTATTATAATAGTATTTTGTATGTATTGCTGTTCTAAGAGCTCATATCTTTATAATTCAACCACAAAACCAAAGAATGGACAGAAGGAAATACCAGAATTGTTGAGAACATATGTTCTCATTTATATAAACCATTCAGGTTAACAGACTTTCTTTCAATATTTTGGGAGTAGACCACAATTGCTCCATGCAGCCAACTGCATTGAAAAAAAGCCTGAGAAAGGGGGACAGTCTATAATACCTGCAAAAATATTCCTACAAAAGTTTGTTTTTCAAAGGAGGACAATATTATTAATGTAAAATTGCAATGAAATCAGTGTCTTGTGAAAACCTTCATTATTTCTTCATCTTTCCTGAAGATATATATCAACATGCAATTCACATGTAGGTTGTATAGCCCTGTGAGTAACTTGAACATAACAAAGCTAAGATACAGGTCAGCAAGGTGCAATGGCCCTCTCATTTTTTTCTGCTTGTAAAAGCATTTTACAAAAAGGTAATAAGGCAGAAAAGACCATAAATGTAAGAAAAGTGGCTGCATGTGTGTGAATCACATTTCCAGATAGCACAATATAATGAGAGAAGTTCAAACTGGGATCACTTCTCAGCCTCATTTCAACCTGCAGGTCTTCCTCAGACACCGGTCCACAGGTTCATTTGAAGCATGTGGATGCTCAATTAGATGTTTTTATGGTGCCTATTAAATTATACAAGGTGTTCTATTCTCAAGCCTGTGAAGCCCTTATTAGCATGGTGTTATATGGTGAGCAAGCTTGATTGCAAAAGCAGAAGTTGGGAGGCTTGTTCACATTTTCTGAATGAAGTTGATTTTAATTGCCTGCCACCCTACACACTTAGTGCCGTTGCAATGCCTCATCCTAACACAAAATATCAAAGGCTTTGCCAGCTGTGCCCACACTTTCATCTCCCTTTCAGGAACAACTTCATCAAGAGGACAGAGGCTATAGGAGTGCAGGTAACTGAGGAAAAGCTACCACTCCTTGTCTCAAAGAGGCTCCATAGGAAGACAGCTAGTCCTCCAGACAATAACATCAGAACAGTTTTGTGCTTGTCTGACTAAGGCTGCTGCAGCCCTGACAGTATGCTTGACTTTCATATCAGAAATTGTTAGCTTGACTTGATTTCCTTACCTTGCTCACAGTCCTTTGGTTTTGCTTTGCAAAGCTGCTGGAACCTGCTGCAAATTTTCAGCAGCCTGGAAGCTGCTCAGAGCTTTCTCTTTCATTTGGTATTTCTCTCAAGCACTTGTCTTCAAAGGGAGCCTCAATTACTTCAAATCAGACTGACAGCTTGCATGAAACTCATCTGTGAGTCTGATGCCTCTGACTCACATCCTGCCTTTGTTCATTGTTAACCCTACTGTTACTTGGCTTTTCCTTTAATTTCTACCTGTCTTGCAACTACCTGTAACTCAGCAGTGAGCCCTTGAAGACATTGATCTATGGCTAATACTGTGAGCGTGCTGACATACTGTGTGACAAGTGTATGTCAATGCCAGAGAGAGGTCATAGGACTAAACCATTATTAACACAGTAGTGGCTGCAAAGCCTGGTGTTGGGAAGGGATGACAATGGCAGTGCCTTGCTGGGGAAGAAAATCCCACAAGAGACACCCATGGGAGAGATCTTGTTGCCTTTCTGCACATCTGGTGATATGTTCACTGTATAGTTACTTAATGGATGCTAAAGAGCTCCCTCTGCAGTCCTGCCCTACTCAACTGGCAAAGCATGTTCTCACAGAGTGAAGGCATGAGGTATGAGGCAAGCCACAGTCTACCTGGAGAAGGAATATTCCTGTTTATAATCCACAGCATAATTTCAGGCTTCATTAGACTGGTGCGTAACACATTTCATATAAATGTTTACTGAGGGATGACTAAGGTGGTAGTATTAACATATCTCTTACTGGCTCACAGCTGTTTCTATTCCCATTCCCAGGGTGACCTCTTTAAGAGAAAAATCCAACCTTCTGCATATTTCATTTACAGCAAAAGTAATTGAAAAATAAGTTTTCCTCTGACTGCTATGTAGAATATTGGGAAATGGCATTTCCAATGATTGCTGCACAATGTTTCTTTTGTATTAAGGAGTCTCTGAATCGAGAAAGTGACTTTTAGTGATTCCCTCAGTAGCAAAATAATATACATGTGGAAAGATCACACCTGTTATCAGATCAGCTTCCAGACATGAAGAAGGAATCATGTATCTGGAACCTTGCTTGTTCTTATCAGCTACAGCCATTGGTCTGATTTCTGATTCCCGTGTTTCGTACAACCTTTGTAGGCACATGTGTATAAGCTTCACAGGTGCCAGCAGAGAGATGTGACTAAAGACGGCAAGATGTGACTGGCAAGACAGAAGAGGGCCAGACTCAGGGCGGTTCTGTGATCACAGCATGAGAGCGGAAGCAACCCATGAAGAGGGAAGGTCATTTTATATATGATAAAAATGACACTCAACTCAACTCACCATACAGTAGGTGAAGTTTTTGCAAATTTAGTGCAAGGATGAGTTAGGATGAGATCTGTGGTTAAAGTTTACCTCAGCTACCATGTTTTCTGTTAGGCATCACACCACAAGAAATATTGAAGAGAATCCAGAGAACAATAACTATGATCACAGGCTTGGCAATAGTGACAGAAAGTTACAACTGGAAGAATGAATAACAGCCAATCTAAAGAATAAAATACTATGGTAATCTGCAGGATGTATGATAGTAGTTTTCAAATAGGCGAAAAAAAATCTAGAGAGATATGTAATATTTTTTTTCCCTTTTTCACCGAATGAAAAAAGGAGTGGGAAAATGCTCTTCATTTTTAGTACAGAATATCTACGTTGGAAAATATTTCTGGTTTTGAGACTTGTTGGCTAGAAAGACTGTAAATGCTGGCATGGTCAGACTTTGCAGAACAGATTGTAATAATAACTATAAAAGATGGCAAACATTACTTGATCTTGCCTCAGTGAAAAAGAGACACCTGGTGATCTTTTGAAATACCGTGAACCTTTTTTCACATATTCAGTAATATCTTATTAAACAAATGTTACATGCACTAAAGTCAGCATTGTAAACAGTAGTAAGTTGGTTTTTTTTCAGCAAATGTGTAGTACTGAGCCACACTTGCAAACATTGCAGACTAGAAAAGGGTAAACTGAGAGCAGGGGTTTTTTCCATGGACATATGTCTAGGTCAGTTGTTTACTTACCTGTTATCCCTAGCAGCTATGTCAGCAGTAAATTAACCCCATAGACTGCTTTCTCATAGGATAATAAATCAATGTCCAATCATTGCTTTTTCTTAGATAATGCACAAATATATATTCCAAAGGCTTTCCAGAGTCCTGGGATGTTGAACAACAGTTTCACACATTTCACATTTGTGAAATGCATAAACTACGTTAGGAAGCTAAAAGCAAAATGTGTGTGGTGTATGATACTGGGAAAAAAGAACTATGGAATTCCTCATGGCTGTGGCTTAGATAAGGTGGCTGCCAATAACTGCCTATATGTCTCCATGACCTACTGATGGGTGGGTTTATACCAGTTGAGAAGAGGTTCAAAGCAAAGCAAATAATTCCTTTTGCACGTCTCGAAGTTGTTTCTTTGCAGGTGTCTTTCAGAAAAGACACCAAAGAGCTCTTTGCAGAAAGGCAACAAGAAAGATAGGCAGGGGTAGTTGTTGCTATTAACTCCAGAGCCAGTACAGGAAATGGCAGCAGGATGAGGAGAGCTGCATGGTGGTGCCTGGCAGGACGGGCTCTGTGTTGGATGCAGAGACAGTACAGGGCAAACCAAGATGCAGGGCATGCAGATCACAGAAAAAAAAAAAGACCAAAAAAATTCGAACAACTCATCTTTTAATACTTCACATTAACTCAAAGTAGAGTCCTCATGTGAGGCCAAAAGACAATCCCTTCCTTTGCTACTTTTTCTTTTCTATTTATATTGCCATAAATAGTCTTTTTTTCCTTAAATGTTATCTTTGGCAGCCTGTGAAGTGCCCTCACACTGGGCATAGAGAAACAGAAGGATCAAAACAATAAATCCTACATAGGGGTTGAGAAGAAAAGTGCTGAGCAATGGTTTGTGTTGCCTGCTTAGGGAAGAGACAGTTCTAGGTATTTTTATATTTTTTAATACTTGTCCCATTTTGATAAGTAGATCTTAGGAGAGTGGGAGACAAAAGACAAATAGAATTGTGCTGATGCCACAGTGCAAATCAAACAAATCAACACTTAAAGCCTTTCATACAATGATATTGATATCATACTGTGCTGATTGGGCACGAATCTTTTGAGCCTCCAAAGATTTGATAGCTCCTCAGACAAGTTTTAGACAGTATGAAGTCTCCTAGAGGCCCAATTACTTTGTTACACTCCTTTAACCTGTCATAAGATCCTCTGCTTTACTATGTTACTACTTTCCATTCCAGCTCTTTTATTTTACCTCCATACTTGTTTGTTGATCCTGCTAAGTGACTCAGAGGGACTAACACTGTCTCCAGAGGGAAGTGGTAGCAGCACTGATAATGGGAAGCTACCCAGAAATACCTGCACACACAAGAAGCTGGAGCAGCAAGGGGTGACATCCAGCTGCTCACCCATATTTCATCACAGAGGTGACATTGGGATGAAGTGGTCTCAGGATAGTAGTGGCAGACACAGGCAGGCTGGCAAGCAAGGCACTGTGGGACAGCTGTGAGAAGTCATGCACCTCACTCCTTGTGTGGCAGGCACAAAGGCTTGCTAACAAGAGGGGTAAACTTGAGGTTTTTAAAGCAAGTATAACGGTCATGAAGATGGCATACAGTACACATGCACAATAATAACTTATGAAAGAAAAACACATCAATGAAAATAAATTCTAGTTCACCCGCAAGAAATCTAAAGTTCTGACACATCTTCATCCCCACAAGAAATACTCTTTTTGACTCCCTGAGACAATCAAGTGTTTCAGCACTTAATCTTAACAACCCTCTTCTCTATTACAGTCATATTCATATAACTGGAGAACAGGGCTTAAAGCACATGACTGAATAACCCACTTCAGGCTAATAATTCTAATTCGTACAATCAAAAAGTTGTGCAGGCAACTGACTGCCTAAAATTTATTTGTGTGGAAGATTTCCTGAACAACTTTCTCTAATAAAAGCACAAAAATCAGTCTATTCACATAAGTTTTGTAAATGAATGTGGGAAAAACATATTTGCAATTATTGCTGCTAGTAGTTGGCCCTTCTAAATACTCTTTCCAATTTAACAGACTCAGGCTGCGATTGCACAATCACAGATACTAATGGTGGGAAAGAACCAGAAAATTCTCTTCTCTAGCTGAGTACTCTTGTCCTCTCTCTTTGTGATGTACTTCCTAACAAAAGACCCTGAGGAATTTCTACAGTGTCTATGCATTTCTTTAATGCTTTGTACTTGTTCGATCTCACAATCTTTGGTATTGCTTTAAGCATGTCTACTCAGCTGAAATTGTGTTAATGACAGTAGGGTTTTTTATTGCTTACTGAGACTGATGCTTTCTTTGAAGGCTCCTTGCTAATTTAAATCTTTACCTGATAGTTAAAAAGTAGAGTACATGCTTGTATGACAGTCATCTGTGTTCTGTCTGCTTCATACCACGTGTCTTGCTCTGGCCTGCTGTAAATCATAATTCACAGACAAGACACTACTAAAACTTGAGTGAATGAATGTTCAGAGAAAATCAAAATTCCAATTAGTAAATGACAGTCAGATGCAGCATGTTCTTGCTTATTCAGGATTATAACTTATAAAGTTGTCTCAGAATCTAAACCGAGGAAGGGAGGAGTGTTGTCACTAAATTACCCAGGAGATCTGTCAAGTCTCCAATTAATACTGACCATGTCCTGTGCCTGTGTGACAGTAGCACATTGTCAGGCAAACAAAGTGCTGAAAGCAGTGACTCACTTTCTTTTAAACAGACTACTTATTTTCAGGTACATATCACTGGAGAAAGTCTAAGCACAGTGTCCAAGCAACTGCTCACCACAGAAATGAAAATAGCAAAGAATGGAAAGAAATACCTTAGAGTAACATGTGTTGCATACTAGGAACCTGGCCACTGCTACGATGCACCCTTCTTCCATTGCTTTCTTATTTTACTTATTGGCAGATCAGGGTGTTTCTGTTTGCTAAGCACCAGCATTGTGCTTACCTGGACAAGTACAAACAGAATCACTCAGCCAACACATTTACATCAAAGTGTTTGATCTGGGAAGTGCTCATCACCTTCTGAAGATCTCAAATATTTTTTTTTAGAATAAGACAGATGAGAGAAAAGATACCAGAGACACTACAAAGGAAAAAAGGAATGATAATCTAATTTGTCCCAGATTTTACAGTACATGTCACCTGAGCAGCAACTAGCAATTCTGCTTAGCCTTTGCATCCTCTTTTTTTACTTGAAAAAGACTAAACAACAATTATTCCTGTTATGAACAGGTATGAGATAGCCCAGTGTCGATTACTGTCTACATAAATGCATAGAAGAAGAGTTAAGAGAATTGGGGTATTTCAAAATTGGTACTTAATTAGTAATGCTCTTTCACTTGAGTTCAGACACACTAACTGTAGCTAACACTTAACCCAGAAATGTCAGGCTAGATTAGGCATGCACAACAGTTCAGGTAGTGATATGGAAAGGTGCTTAACACTAACTCTGAAGGATGGATCAAAATATGTACAAGAAATAGAGCAACTGTACTTTCATATACTTTGTAAATGTACCGCTTAGAGTCAACTTGTATGTCTTCTCTGAAGAGCATACCTGATGTTAGAAGCCTCTTCATACATTTTTCATTTTTCTACCTTCCCTATGAGTCCTTGCTTACTTTACCTTCTCATTGTCATCAACAAAAGATGAGGCAATACCTTTTGATCACTCCTGGAGGAGCTGCTCTAAGTGACCTATTTGCTGGGCCTTTGCAACTCACCTATGGGGCCAGTGCAAGACAACTCAGAGGGATGAAGCCTGCTCTGCATTAACATCGTAACTCAGAATAATTAAGGTTGGAAAAGACCTCTAAGATAATTGAGTTCAAGCATTGCCTTAGCACAGCCAGGTCCAGAACTAAACCATCTCCCTAAGCACCACATCTACATGTTTTTTTCATAGACTTCTACGGACACCACTATTTCCACCGCTTTCCTGGACAGCGTGTTCCAATGCTTGACCACCCGTTCAGTGAAGATTTTGTTTCTAATATCCAATCCAATCTAATAATAACAATAATCAGAGAATTAACATGACATGTTTAAGAGAAATATGTGAAACAGGACTCCACCAGATTTCTGTGTAGTCAGGGAGAGCAGAAGTACTGAGGACTCCCCTTCACGTCTTCCTCCCTGCAGACTTCCAACTCCTCTACAATAAGGATCTCCTTGTTTTTTCTAATTGGTAGGGTGAAACATTTGGCTAGGTCTTATTCTCAGAAAAGTTTCAATAGTTGAGCTAAGTTAACTTCAGCTGTTAGCATACTAGGAAAAATTTTAGGCAGAATGTTTCAAAGTTGGTAGAAGTATATGATAGTGGAAAATACTTTGTAAGGCTAGGCAGCCTTTAAGGACAGTGATGACCAGCGATCTGTCTACACCAGCAAGCAGTGCAGACCAACAGACACAGAACAGACACAGTCAATCGGGGGGACCTGAGAACCTCATACTCAAGCTACATATATATCAGGTTCTTCTGTTTTGGTGTGGCTTTAACGTTTAGACTGACTCTGGTCTGATCCCATCAGCTGACTGACTATTTCAGGCTCTCCTCCCATCAGCTGACTGACTGCTTCAGGCTCTCATGCCTCATGTGTCCTGCAGGAGCTAGTCTTCCAGTTCAGTTTCATGCAGACGGAATCCAGCATCTGACTTGGAAATGTCTCCCTGATATGAACCACAGCACAGCAAGCTGGGATGGCTGAGAGATGTGCTGTAAAAGCCAACTCTCATCAGAAATGAAATATGAAGATAGATGATATAAATGCACACTATCAGGACTAAGGATAATATTGCAGGAACTGTAACAAGGTTATCCACCAAATGTTAACCTGTTCCCCTGGGTTCAGCAGAAACTGGAGCTAATGATATTTACCTCTGTCCACTCTTTAGAACGGAATGTATGTGACATGATTGATGAACAGAAGAGAAATGTCAAAACAGGAACATCAGTGACTTAGCCTTCAGTTCAGAACAACCGACAAATAAAAAAATAGTCCCAAAGCTAAAGGTAAAAGTGGGAAGGGAGCAAATGTCTTGCTCTACGAAAAGAGTAAGTTGCAGTCTATTTTATGAATAAAGGTGAATTGTGGTGAGGTCAATGAGAAAAGCATGAAAATTACTCTCAGTTGAAAGATACTATTAGTAAATTTTACTTGAGCATAGACTTATTCATATGATAGTATCAGAAACCAAATGAATGACCCATACAGGAACATGGCAACTTTGCAGACCATAAGGCTCACTGAGTTGGCAGCTAACATTCTTAAAGGAATTGTACCTGTACAAATTCAACCAATAAAGTCCAATTTGATTCTCATGTGCTTTTTCCCCCCTTTTTTCATTTATATTATTTTTAATTTCTCTCATTTCCCTTTCGCTAGGATTATTGTTCAGTATGAACTACTCATGTAAAAACTTCTAGTCCACAGAGCCCAACTAATGCTGCCTCAGGTCAAAGTGCAAAGCAGGTCCTACCTTACATCCTCTCTAACCCCAACATATGCTGCATTTACTGGCTTTTAGAATTAGGTGGTCACAGACTAGTTCCTCCGAAAGTACTGTCTCTGAGCAACTGTCTAGAGAATATGCATATGTGATGCAGAGCCATGCTGTTAGATGTACTAAGCAGCAACCAAAACATTAGGTTTTACTTTAAACTAACATGGTGCACATTATAAAATCTCCACATGCTGGAAGAAAGAGTAAATCCTCTGTGGTTTGCTCATAAATATTTATAGGATTATTCAGTCCATTGTGTAGTGAATAACCAAATGCATTATGATGTAAACCAGCCCGGCTTCTCTGTTTATATTGTCTGTCTGACAGAATACAATTACAAAACATGTTATTCTTTTTCAAATTTCTACTTGAGCTCCTTGAAGCACCTAGAATTTGAGCTGGGCAATGTAGGGCTGTAATTGTACAGGGATCTGGCATCTTACAGATTAGAAGTGCCTGTGTTCTTCAAGGACAAAACTATATACTGTATAGTTTATATTAACATAAATGTATTCTGTAAGGACAAATCAATATATTATAAATGTACATCTTATATTTTTTCTCCTGATAGGGAATTCTATCACCAAGTAGAGCAAACCCAAAAAAACAACCTAACTCTAGATTCAGAAATACTGTATTTGCTTTTTATCACTCTATTTTATGTTCAAAATGAATGTGGCTCAGGTGTAGGATGTGAATTTCAATTTAACATTTTCATAACTGGGGCAATTGGCAAGGTCTGCTGTTTCTGACAGGTGTAAACAGTCAGGCTTAGCCCTAAATGTGTCCTGTCATTTTGTATTTTTTCTGGTTGTTCCCCACTATTCAGTTTATTTGCTGTTGAAGGTTCTCTTTTATCAGAAAGTCATAATCTGAGACAGGGACTGAAATGCTGATTTCAGCCACAAATTAATAAGAAAAATAAGAGATGAAAGCACTGGGAAAGGGAGTCTGTGCTGTGCAGATGCACTTTCATTCTCAAGAGCGTCTGTTTCCTCAAATGAAAGGAAATATGATAAAAAAAAAAAAGGGGGGGGGTTAATTCACCATGGAAATGTGCAAAACTTTTCAAGGCAAAGTCTTTGCATATGCTAAAGGCGCAGATGATGTTCCATGTAAAGCATTACTTTTATCTCTATTGTTTTGAATATGTTGGATCATAAGAATGGATGCACTCCAACTGCCACTTCAAAGCCATACAGATAATCCTACATCCCACTTGCTTTGTTTGCATATTTAATTTTGCTCAAGCAAAAGCCAAATCAAAGCTCATTTTTTATTTTCTGAAAAATTCCTGTACTCCCTTTCTCAACAGTGCAGCTCATCTGAATGAGGGTGAGTTACAAAGTTTTTAACTCGTTTGAGGATATTTCTATTTACTCTGTCTGTTTTCCTTATTTTACATGATAAAGTGCTTCAATTTCTGGCTGGATGGAAGTCATCAATCTCCACCATGTTCAAAAATTCTTCCTCTGTGGATCAGGTGGTTTCTAATCTGTGGAGCAGGTGTTGGTGTTGAAGCAGGAGCAACCAGGGGAATATAATTGTTTCTGTTGCACGTGACAGTCATTGTCGCTCAATCTGCAATGCAGGTGTCAACAAAAGCAAGGTCAGACTCTCAATCCCAGGACATTTTTGCTTTTTCTGGTCCCTGAGCCTGAAAAATGGGGTTGAGAGCAGGCAGTCTTTCCCCAGTTTCCTTATAACCCATTTGCAAGCTTTGTGGGCTGCTGTGATGCCTGCAGTGGCTTGCTCAAAGGAGAAAAGAAATAGCTGCAAATGTAAAGTTTCCTCATTCAGTGGTAAAACTTTTTCAGGTAACAGGGAGCAGAGAAGCCCAGTGTACCTTCATCTGCCAGGTTTCTCCATCCCCTCCTTTAAGTCTTATAATTTTTCTTCAGGCTATCAAAGAGACCCCAAAAGATACAGGTCCCACGTTGATATTTACTGCTGAAAGACTTTCACCCTCCAGAAAGAGGTTGAGAATATTAATATGAAAGTGAAATAGCTGGTTTGTAAGGGTTTATAGATCAACAATTTTTCAATGTCATTTCTATTCAAAGCATTTCGAACAGCAAAATATATTCCAGACAGGAGAACTTTGAGTGAATACAGCCCTTTTTCTAGATTACATTATTCCCTCATATGACTTGATACATGGTTAGATATGTAGTTAGGAATAAATATAACATGGTAATATTCCTTTGGTCTTTCATGAAATCGGGCACCCTACATAGTAAATATGTGGATGCATTCCTTCTCACCAGAGGGAATACACCATTCATTCCCTCTATAAAATGCTACAAAGAATTGAGTGTCTATTTATTGCATTGGGTGCCCTATGTTCAATAAAGCTGCTAGGAAATCCTGGAAACTGTAAGATCTAGGGATGCTCCTCCTTATTCATTGTTTATTGTACAAATTCTTTATCAATGAGAACCTAGGGACTTATTTTTCACTTGCATCAGCTTTACAACTGTATATTTCCATTTATTTCACTGTAATTATTTCTGGTGAAAATTGTGGTGTGTATTAGTGGTGTTAGTTTACAACATTTTAATAAAAATGCATGACTCCCCTATGAAAAAGAAAAATACCATATCAGGTATTTTCAAGGAGCACCTCTAGACTGAAACTAACAGACCAAATGAGAAAACACTAGTGGTTTTAAAGTATTCTTAGCCCAGAGGTATGAGAATCTGCCAATCTCACATCATGAAAAAACGAGCATCTGAAAGATTTCAATGTTATTTATCCTTTTTGTCGAAAGGTCTGTGGAGTCCCATCTCCATTGTCTGTGGACAAAATCCACAAATTAGTGAAGTAAGAAGAATTTCTGAATGACTTAAAACCAAAGGCAAACAACCAACTTTTTAAGGCACTCTACTACAAAA
>VYXB01009769.1:0-35619 GCA_013397135.1 Pachyramphus minor | reverse complement strand
CCCTTCCCAAATCTTCGTTTGCACAGCCAAGCCATGATGATGAACAGGCACTAGAATGGACTGCCTAGGGAGGTGATATATTCTCCATCCCTGGAGTTTTTTAACATGAAACTGAATGTGGCACTTAGTGCCATAGTCTAATAAACATGGTGGTAGTGGATCAAGGGTTGTACTTGATGATCTCAGAGGTCCTTTCCAACCTGGCTGCTTCTATGATTCTATAATTCCCAAGAGAAGTGGGAAACATGAATTCTGTCTCTACCAGATATCAGTTATTTTGGTGATGGTAACTATGCAATAAGCCCTTCATTTTCTAAAGGAGATGACATTTGCTGATGTACATAAATAGGCCAGCTGTTCCTTTTTGGGGGTAAAACATAATATACAGTTGAATCTACTCAAATTGCTATAAAAGTCCCAAAAGTAAGGTTGACAGTCCTTCAGTGGCAAACCTGAACTATAAATTCCTAAGTAATTAGAAAGAAAATAATTTTCTGTATAAAGTAATGCATCCAACTATGTAGGAATGCTTTTTTTATTTTCCCAAATAGCAATAATTTAGGATGTGAGAAATAAAGACATAAAGACAATCATTTTGCTATTTAATAGAGAATGTGATGGGTAATGAAGCAAGATTACAATTAAATTCTAGCATGCTGTGTCCTACAGGAAAAATCATCTCTAATGTTTCTAACCTTTATCAACTCGCAATACTGCAGTTATGATCTCATAAGTAGTTATCAGTCCTGTCTGTATGGCATTGACCAGGATTAATACTGTAAGACACTAACAGAGTGAATAATCTAGACAAACTTAAAAGCATAACATTGCATGGTGACCTCAGAATTGCAGAAAAACTCCACGGAATTGCAACTTCACATAGTCAGAAATACTTACAGGCATCATTTGCCAAATTGCAATATCTAAAATTAGGAACTCAAAGCCATATTCTGTCATCTCACTGTGAAGACTAACTTCTTCACAAATACTGAGCACTTCTGACCCTATTAATGGTAATGAGACCTGAACCCCAGAAAACTGTCTTTTATATAGCTAACTTCAATTATCAGAATTAAAAATTGTAACTGAGAGTTCTTTCTGATTTTCATGATGTAGTGAGAAGGCATGATCAAAAGCACAGGCCATTTCTGATTTCTCATGGTACGTGTTTAGTAGAGGAGTTGGCAACTAATGCCAACAAGTAAATGTCATAAATTTTTGAACAACAACCTTTTAAGGACGTACCCCCCCTCTCCTCCCCACCTTTAGGTGAACATCCAATAAGTAGAAGCTGGAATATAAAGAAGAATTGCTTTCTCATTCATGGACATGACACATCAACTAAAAAGGGCAAATGTTGTATTCTTTTGAGTCCAGCTTATGATGGTCACAAGTGTACTGGTGGTGTTGAAGCTCTGTGGTTTGTGTGGACATTTATTTTTGAGGAAAGGAATTGTTACCCACCCACATAACCCATCCTGTTAAACAAATAAGTTTAGATTATATACCGGTGAACAGTGTGGTTCTCTTCCATGGCTACCACTCCAATTCTGAGATATCTGAGAGTTGGCAGATATCTTTTATATTACTTGTTTTGCCAGCACCTTGCCAAAAGAAGCAGTTTGAAAAGAAAGCTATCTATACTCATCTGTACTAAATGGTAGAACTGCCTAAAGCTTTTTAAAGCTTCATCATCCAAGATTCTTGGACTGATTGTAGTATATGAGTAGTTTGAAAATAGAGCAGATATTTAACCTCCCTATTAATTCCCAATGCTATTCTAAATGGCACTCTACTTACACATTAGGTTAATGTAAATATGTCTTTGTGTCATTGGAGAGATGGCTGCCTAAAACAGCCAGAAAGGCTGTCTGAAGAGTGGGAACTCAACAAAGAAATTTTTCTAATATCTGTTTTGAATCTCCCCTGTCTCTGCTTAAGACCATTTCTACCAGTCCTCTCAATGCTAGCATGGTAAAAGAGATCCTCCTCACTACAACCTCCTTTCAGGTAGTTGTACACAACAATGAGGCTCCCTTGAGCCTCATCTTCTTAAGACTAAACAAATCCAGCTCCCTTAGCCATTCCTCATAAGACATGTTTTCTAGACCTTTCATGAGTCTTTTTGTCTTTTGCTGGACATGCTCCAGCACTTCAGTGTCCTTTTTAAATTGAGGGGCCCAGAACTGAACACAGTACTTGAGGTGTGGCCTCACCAGTGCCAAGTACAGGGGGATGATCACTTCCCTAGTCCTGCTGGCTACACTGTTCTTGATGCAAGCCTAGATGCCATTTACCTTTTTGGCCACCTGGGTACACTGCTGGCTCATATTGAACCCACAGTCAAACAGCACCCAGAGAGCCTTTCTGCTGAAGAGCTCTCAAGCGACTCTTCTCCAGGCCTGTAGGACTGCATGGAGTTGCTGTGATCCAAATGCAGGACCTGGCATTTTTCCTTATTGAACCTCATGTGGTTATCCTTAGCCCATTGATGAAGTCTGTCCTGACCCCTATGCAGAGCCTTCCTACCCTCCTACCAACTAGGGATTGAGGGTGCACTCAATCCCCATGTCCAGATCATCAAGGGAGATGTTAACAGGACAGTTTCTCTTCAATAAGCTTTAACCTGGTGTCAGCACTTTGTCACTGTTTTGATCTCAAGCCAATGTTTAACCCATGTTTTATAACTTTTGACCCCTATATTATAAGGTGACAGTATCTCAGCAAGCAAAAAAAAAAGTGAGAAGGCTATCCACTCCATGCCCTTACTAATGATGAATTGCCCTTTACCACTTTATGCTGTTTTCCTCAGATTTTATTCTCACATATCACAGGTGAGGAGATTTCAATCACTGTTGTCCAAATTAATTCTAGAGTATAATGCACATGATTGCCATTTTTTCCCTCTCTGTAATTGGGCCTAATTATTTCCCTTTTGGTCCTATTTTCTTGTTTCAACTGGACCAATCATATAGTGAAACTCTTAAGTAATTTTCCAGTGTTTGTTGGCTGCTCACCCCATACTCCTAATGATATAAATGCTTCTTTTTTGCCAGTGTTAAGCCATCATTTATGTGAGAACTCTGTGTATTTTTCATTTGCAAAGGATTTGGAATATCTTCTACTTGAATTTTAGCTCTGAGAGGGTACACAAATCTGACTACTAGATCACAATTTTCACCAGTTATGTGAAGCATTGAATATAATACATGACTGGATGAAATATTTACATATCAGTGTTCTGTTTGTTTGTTTGTTTTTTTCTGAAACTAGCTGAAATCTTACTCTGCTAAATCAGAAATCACTTTCAGATAGTATGAATCCCCTTTATATCCCATCTATAAATATACATGTTTCCTGTTGGGTAGTTTCCTGAAAAGTGAAGTCTGGTTAAATGTCTCTTCTGTCAGATTTCCAAGTTGGTCAGTGCTTTGAGAGGGATCTGCTTGCAAATTTGAAATGGTGAGCTTTTTTAAGTACAAGAAGAAAAGAATTTTTTAGGAGTAGAATGAGACAACAAAAATGTAGGAGGTTTTTAGACAAATCTGTACTCTGCCTACACTAACTTTTCAGGTCAAGGCCTTTCCTTCAGATTTGCTCTCAGTACAAGAATGCAGTGGTTTTTGGGGCCTCAAAAATTCCCCCAGTGAACTCTGACTCCCCAAAGGAAGAACTGTTTGCCATTAAATCTGAAGACTCCTGGTTTCTTCTTACCCTCTCCCTTCCCAAAATCTTTTGCGTCCATGAAAGAAGTTCTTTCTCCTTCTAGAGATTCTAATGCATTAGCCATGACCATAACACAAGGGGACCATAATTCAAAATAAACAAAGAAATGTACAAAACCAAACAGCAAACAAACAAAGAAATTATGAAGTAGGCATAAATACAGATATCACCTGTGAGAGCATCATATCTTTCCAAAACTTGTCTTCCTTTTATTTTTCTCAGTTTTGGAAATACTGGTGACAGTTAGAAAACCCAAAAGAAATGTACCTTTATGAAAGACATAACTTCACAAACTTTAAGGAAGATATAAAATACCCAGCAGCATAAGTAATTGCTGCACTATAAATGTTTGAAGACACACCTTCATGGCAGCACACAGTCCCCTGAAGAAAGAATACACAGATGGTTCCAAACAAGTTGGACTTAGAACTGTAAAAAATATTATTCTCTCAACATAGTAGCCTGGATGAGGAGTGGGGTATGTATTAGCTTAAACAGATCAGTGAGCAAACAGCACATTCATACTAGCGTAGTATGGCTGTGCTACTTTTTGATCTCCATTTCTACATCTGTATGATTCCAGTGAGACAAACCTGTTCAGCAGACAGTAGATGAATATGTTAACAAGGCATCACACTGTTCACAAAAACATATGGCAAATGCACATATACCAGCTCTTCATTAGCTGATAATTTGTGGAGACTTCTGAAACCTTTAAACCACAGTTTGTTTTCACTGAACTTTTGTTAGATACAGACACAGATGATTCAAGTTTACTTAATGGTAACAGCAGTCCTAATGTCAAATAATCCAGCTGTTTAAATGTTTTTCCTTTTATTCTTGCATTATATATGCATTTTGTGTTAAAAGCTACAATGCAGTGATGTTATTTTACTCATTATCTGAGGAAGTACTGGGACCATTTCATGCAATTTTGTGTTTTATGTGCATTTAAAATGTTATAAACTGCTAAAAGCTGAAGAAACAGACTGTTTTATTACAGCAAAAAACTATTGCAAGGTCTAACAATTATAGGAAAGCACTTTTGTTAACAGACTCTGTCCAACATTACGTATAAATAACAGTGACAAATAGCACTTATCTTATTAATACTTGGCTACTAATCCATCAGCTTTACTCCAAAGATTTCAGCCGGTACCCTGCCTTAGCTTACATGCTTCAACAATTTCATTATGTTAGCTTTCTTTCTACATACATAATGCACAGATAAACTGATCCACTGGGGTACTGCTTTGTCTTCAATATCCAGTAGATTAAATGAAGTCCCAGTCTGAGTAAAATGGAAAAAGAAGTAGCAATGGTAAATACATTTACAAACTGATGAAAATAGTATTGTACATCACAAGGGAGAATAAAATGAAGTTTCAGTATCTGGTAATTTCCTCAAAGTTAAATCGCATCCAAGAATCTTTTATGAAAGGCATATGTTTTTACCAATATGAAAGTAAATTAAATTTGCTTTCTAAGTAAATTGCTGCAGGGAGAAAAGAGGATAAATGTGTGATTTTTTTTAGGAATCCAACTGAACGTCAATGTCATCAACTGAACAAAAACGAACAGTAATCACTGTGTAGTTAGTTACAGGGAACTGTCATCCCAAAACTCACCACAGGTGACTGATCAACAAATCCCTACAAAAGACGACCAGAGGAGATGAGCAGAAAGCTCAGGAAAAAATATGAGGGGTAACCACAGCTGTTATAAAGAAAACTAAACTTGTCTAAAAAAAAATTAACCACAGGGTGGCTTTTGTTTTATATAAAAGGCTATATAATTTCGGTGTTTTTTTAAGTGGCCTTCCGTGAGTCAATTAAGAAGTATAAATGTCTTCCTAACTTATCCAGACCAACATAGGTGAAGAGTATAATGGGCTCAGCCCTACTCTGAATATAAAGTCTGAGCAAACAACACAATATAGTTTGAAAATAACAACAATTCTGAGCTCTTTTCAACTGCATATTCCTTACAAGTGACTGGGGATATCCATGGTGGATATCGTAAAGAGATTTCACTTTAAAGATGTGCTTATCTCTTTTTATTGCTTATAGGGGAAATGTAAATAAATATCTTCAAACAGAAGCCCAACTTTAGATATCTAGAGTGTTCAATTGCCTAAGATCTAGTGCTATATGAGATGCTCTCCAACTAACAAAGGTACAAATGTGCCCCCACAATACATATCTCTTACAAATCGTTTTCATTCTCAGTATTTGGAAGATTCAAGTATGGATTGGTGTATATGTGATATTACAGCAAAATTTTCAGTTGACAGATTTGAAAAGTTACATGATTGCTTGAAAAAGTAACGACACACAATGAAACTTTTGTATTATACTTAGAAACTTCAGTTTTGCTACCTCGCACTGAATCAATTGGTTTTGCACAGTTAGATTCACATTCGTTCAGCGCTGCCTATAGAAACAAAAGATAATTTTGTAGCTCTAAGGGAACATTTTTTAATGTTTACAACACTAGACACATAAACAGGAGCTGAAAATCTCAAATCATGTAAGAAAGTTAATCTATTCGTTTTATTATGATCTAGAACTGGAGTGACAAGATATTGCAATCAAAACATTTTACAAGATGTGTGAAAGTTTTAAAAAAATCCTATACTTTCACTTCTTTCTTGTAAAAAACAAAACTAAAACTCTATTCGTTTGCAATTTAAACATGCAATTTAAACACTATGAATATTTGTAATTGCAAACTATGCAATGGGAAATGATAAAAGAAAATTTTACCTTTCAGTTTACATGTGGCTGCCCCTATCTATATTTTAAAATGGAAAATTCGAGATGCAACTGCAGAAAGGTGTTATAACTACAGTAGCAGGACTGTGAAATCAATTTCTCTCCTTTTCATGTGTAGGTATTTATACAGAAATTCCTATGGTATTCTTTATGGTATAATTCTATGGTTTGTATGTGTGGAGGAGTCTGAGAGAACATTTTTTTCTACAAGATGTCAAACAATAGACTATATAAGCAGTACATGTATAGTGCAAAGTAATACACTATCTAGTATAACTAAGAATTGAGAGTAAAACATAGTTGTTAACATTTTTTCTTCTCTGGGACAGGATTGAATTTGGCCCATATGTTTTTACAATTATAGTTTTCCTATAGAAAATTATTTCCTATTTTTTTAGTATGTATAGTATGATGTATTCCTGCCATTCCATAGGGATAAAGAAAACTGTAGTTCACAGCAAGATCACAAGGTAATACTCTATCTCAATAGGTTGATTTCCTTGACAATTTAAGTCCTCTCCCACAATATATTCTTAAAAAAAGAGTTACTCTTTCAAGTGCAACAGTGCCTCAGAGATTATTCTCCTTTCTTGTGGAGCAATAAGGGCTTGGTTCTTCATTTGAAGACAAAGTATATTTTAGAGAAAAGCAAGCTGGAAAGGTAAATACTTTAATCTCCTTGTTAGTTATTCTGTGTGCTGTGAGAAGAAAAGGTTTAGCTATGGTCTTTAAAAGACAAACAAAAAACTCAATCATTTTTCTAGATCACCAACACAAATTCACATTTCCATCTCATGGTCTACCTTCTGGTGTCACATCCTATAAAACTGTATTTTTTTTTTTATTAGTATTCAATTTGATTTGTCTCAATACTGCTTATGTAAAGACAAATAGATAAAAAAACAGTAGCAGGTTGAAAGACGGAAAAAGATGACATATATCTACTTCCACTCTGTTCATCCCTGATTAAGGTAATATATATCTTATATATATATTATAATAACCCTACTCTCTTTCCTGAAAAGTGGTCAATTGGGCAAATTTCATCATGTGGAATCCCTCTGAGTTATATACTGCTGTGGGCTGAGGGAGACTAAGTTGTTTATTTTTACCAGGACAGTAGCAGTAACCTCCCTGCTTATACAAGATTTGATGTTATTGAGGCATTTATGCATGCAAGCACAGATTAAGGGAGAAACAGAGAACCCTTGCTGTCACGCTGATACTTCTACAGGGTCTCTTCCAGGAGAGACACTGTACTCTCATAGCTGGGGAAAAGTGTGATACCAGAAGTTGCAAGTGACATTTGCACCTCCTGCTAACTCTATCTTCTAGGAATATGTCCTTTGTCATGTTCATCATACTTATTGCAATCCTTTTGTCCTTCTCTCTTTTCAAGTCCAGATTTGAGGTATTGCATTTCAGATTTGAAAAGGAATAAATTGTACTTTGTATTTCATAAGATAAAAGTTAGTTTTAAAGTTAAAAGTTTCACACAATTTTCACATATAGTATGCATAAAAGTTCAAATTATTTTGGTCAGAGTTTTGGGATGTAAAAGTTGGAATTCTAGTCTAAGTTAGGTGCTGCTCTTTCCTCTATTGCAAATGAAAACAGTGAGCACCTTGAGAGGTTGATTCATTCCATCCATCCATGATTTTAGGTGTAATTGCCCTTTCAAGGTAGTGTCTGTCAGCCATCAGTAATAAGATCTCAAGTTTTGAATGCAGATTATATGTTTTAATACTATGTGCTTTAAATATTGTGACCTGAATCTTAGATTACACATTAAATATTAAACCAGCAAAGGTTCATTGCTATAATTATACTGGGAATTTTAACAGACCATCTTGTTTCTTTATGAGTGGAGATTTTTGGTGTCTTGGTTCTTAAAATTCCACTATATCTTGTATTCTATCTTCAACGGTAGTCAGCATCTAACACTAATTTATTAATAAATTAAAGAAGTTGTGAATCACTTTTTCTCTGATATACTTTGATACATTTCTGTCAGTCAATAGTTCAGAAATGATTGTGGACTTTTCCACAAAACAAGTTGTAAAATAGAGATCTTTTTTCAATTATGACACTGGTATATGTACACCTATTTTCCCACTTGAGAAAAATCTGGAAAGGGACTAAACTTTTAGATTTCTTATGAGATGTAAAGTTTACAAATAAATTATTTAGATAAAAATCTATTTTTATAATCATAGCTTCTGTCAATGAACTATTTGTATACTACCATTTACTGATCAGTATGAGTTTTTGTGTTAGTTGCACTTCCTGTGCTATTTCTCTGCAGCTGCCCAACAGTGGTCTTGAGTCCCATCAGATACCATAAAAAGTAGGTAAGGAGTACTCTCAGCAACAGTATTAGCAACTTTTCATGAAAATTCTATTTTTTTTAGAGCCCTGTTGTTGCTGAAGAAATACTATGCATGAGTTTCTGACCAGCCCTACCCTGAGTATGATTTCACTTGCCATATGGTACTGCAAGATTTGCTGTCACTAATTCTACTACATGGCAAATAATTAGAACTTTCTCAAATATTTTAACTACTTTGCACCCACCTGTAAATGCGCTGACCTGAAACGAGATGTTCTGTTTTTAAGCATTGCAACTCAGTCTCTGATTCTGCAAGGGCAAGTGAGTGAATGTTACCACAAGCTGTTTCAAGTTTTCATTCCAAAGTCCACACATATTTCATTTGCTTGCTCTTCCAACTTGCTCTAATTGGACATTAAATTTTAAGTGTGAAGACCCTTTACAATTGCTAAAGTTACAAAAGAATTTCTGTTTCACCATATTTCTTTCAAATTTCCACCCTATGTATGGTAGTTAAACCACAAATTAATAAAAAAAATTTTAATTTTACTGTCCTTATGAGTTTTTATCAAAATTTGTTTGAAAAAACCCCCAGCAGAATAAAATTAAAATGTGAGCCACTGCTTCTGCTTCCTAAATTATGTCAAACTAACATCTGACACACAAAAGTGACAATTACCTGTTTACTATACTGAAAGTAAATAATTTTTCCAAGAACAATAAAACTTTCCTGAGTCTGCATTAAAATCTTTTCCTCTCTGATCTATGCAACCTGGAGTGCCTTGTGTAATATTTTTTTAGACAGTAGCAGAAGGAAATAAGTTTCTTTTCTTATTTTTGTAGTTTAAACATAACAATAAAAATGCTAAAACTATATAGGTCTATAATAGTATCAGAATAAAAAAATAACATAAATGAGAGCTGGGCAAATGTCCAAGGACTATAAAATTTTCTGAAACTATTGTAATAATCTTTTCTACATGTTAATAATGAATCATAAAGAATCTGGGTAAACTGACAATGTCATGTTTATCATCAATTTAATATCTTTAACTCATCTTCTTTTTGCTTTTTGTGTGTGTACATGTTGGAGGATATACATTGTTATATATTTATAATCAGCAATATTCTGAAGATATGGAATATCTGTCTGCAGACTAAGATGTCTATTCATCCCATGGTTTAAGTTAGTAAGTATGTTTTCTTTCTAAATCTATTTAAAAGTCACTTCAGAATGGATTTTCTTAGTTCATTTGTCAATAATAGTAACCTGCTTCCTCATCCACAGCTTTTATTGAAAAATAACCTTTTTAATTCCCTAATAATCTTTTTAAAATGGAGATATTGTGAACATTTGTTATATATTTTCAGAGCACTTTGTGGTTGTTTCTACCTAGCACAGAAGAATGAGGATCATGAATAAAAGCACTTCCTCAAAGATAAGACAATGCTCTTTGTAGTGATACTTCATCTGCCAGGAGCAAGAACTTCAGAGAACCTGAAATTCCAAGAGGAAGGATGGTACTTCCAGTTACCACTGAGATCTGTGGAAGCTTTAGTATGAAGTGGCAGCCTGGGATTCTGTACAACTTCCAGGGCTGCTCTGCAGCACCCAAAGACAAAGATTTTGTGTTCCTATTCTCTTTGAAGATTTGTTTGATTGCTATAGGTTTGTAAGTGCTTCCGGTCCTGTTTTGATGAAGGTGTGGCTTTCTCCTGTAGAAATTCATTTTCACTTTGACTTCTTTGACAATGAAGAGACTTTCTTCCACTTCCCTCCCATAATGTACATTAAAAAAAAAGGAGAATGTTGGACAGTAATACTATGTCCAAGAGAAGACATGACTGAGCTTTTTTGACAATAGTTGAGAAAGCACTGTTCTCACACCAATTCAAATAGCTGATTGAAAATATTTCTTGAAGTTTCTCTGCAACTCATTGATCCTGTAGCAGTTGTATATGAACTCTAGAAACTATTTCATATATTGAGGTGTAATTGCTTCCTATGATGTTTTCCATGAAATGTTTCTGATTATGTTTTTTATGAATTTTCAGATACATTTATTTATTGCATACTCCATGCATTGTGTGATTTTTTAATAAATAATTGCATTGCTGATACATTAAAAAACAGAGCTGACTGTGTTGATTCAGCCTACTCTGACTGCAGATCAAGAAAATATAAGCAATAAACTTACATTTATTTATTGGTAGGTTAGAAATAACAGAGTTGATTACAACAGAAAATTACAATTAGAGTATAATTTGGTGTAAATCAGAATGATATACAAAGCACAGTCTCTTAATTTCAAAAAACTAATTTTTCAGAATTTTGGCAGAGGTACTTTTTGCATGGGGAATTTAGTCTCCAAAACAGCATGGTTATTCAGTCTTTGCTGGTAATAAGGGTCTCATATTTGAAGAGAAACCTGTTGCAAGAGTCATTGCAGTAACATCTTCAGCTGCATTAGGAGAAACTCCTCAAAAACTGTTCTGTGTAGTTCTTTCAATTCAGTTGGCTCCAACACTTGCCTTTTATATGTCTTAAGAATATGCAAAACGTCTCTTAAATAAATTAGCTGCATACAAAAGACTGAGACACCTGACAATGTCTACAGGAATAGTTTTTATTAAAGACTCACAGTCTACATAAAATTTTATGACTTCTATAGCAGGAATCACCGCTGGGAGTCTTTGGGACACACCACCCAGGGTGTTAATCTACATTTCAAAGCACACAAATTGGACTAGACACGGCTGGAATTGCCTCAAGCTATTTTTAGACCTGTCCAAAATTCTTACCAAGAGTACTTCTTTAGTAATCAATGGATGACTTAATTCTAATGGTTCCATTAATAATCTAGTTTCAAGTCAGTCCATTGTGCCAGTCCAATCTATCATCTCATCTATACAAAGGACCACCAAGAGAGTTCTTGGACCACCCAGGAATTAATGACTCAGAAGCAATTGCTGTGCAGATAGACACAGTCCCAGTATGCTACAGAACATGCCCAACTATCTCATAGAACATACTCAATTTCATACTTATAATTCAAGTCTTATAATACTTACCACACAGTAGTCCATTCTTTAACACATAATGCTCTGTTTACTGTATTATGAGATGACACCTTTTACTAGCCGTGGTTCTGGGATTTGGTCCTGGTGCCTGTCAGTATTGCTGTTCCTTCCCTTCACACACATTCTTCCCATCCTGCTTCAAGATTATCAGTACCTGTGCAAGTACAGCTGCAAAAAACCTCATAATACTACAGGGGTTACTTGCAGGGTTCAGCCTGTGGATAAGTACTCTGCAACTCCCATTTCTTTCCAAGACAGAAGTTCACATTCTTAGTAGTGATGAACGAGGAGAGCAGAGAGGAAGAACGAGAAGAAACTTATATGTGAGATTAATGCTAGAAAAGAAACAAAACAGGTACTGGTTTTTGGTGAAGTAGAGAGTGTCAAGGACAGGAACAAATAACAGACAGGAGTCAAAAGCAACAAAGAGAAAAGGGAAATATTTCCATAAAACCTTGGAGATTTCAAAAGAATTTTTGTTAGTCCTAAAAGAAATGTTTTATTCAGAATTAATTCATGAAGTGCTATTTAGACAGAAATTACTTCTAATCAGCCTTTGGAAAAAGTCAATACATTTATAAAAGACCACATAAGAGATAAGGGTCTTTGAATACATTATTTTTTAATTGTTTTACACTTCAGAATATAATGCAAGGTTGAAACATTGATTAATTATGGATGTGGGCAAAATTTCATTATCCACAACTGGGACTCTTTTGTACTCTAATAACAATATTTTTTCAAAACTGACACTATCTAATAAATCCCTATAATCTAACCTTATGAAGTGTTGTGCAATATCTGTTGCTTAATGAAAGACTGTGCCTATTACACATTCTGTAAGGTGATTGTATATACATTTTATCTTCAAGTAAATTTGATAGAGTTCTCTGAATGCTTGCACATATATACATGAATTTACTGATGCGCAGTTAACTCAGATTGTTAATTAGGGAATGAAAGATAAGAAAGGTATATATTGCTCTTTTTATTTTTTTAATTGCTGTATTAGAAAACCAATTAATTGTAAAACATTCTGACCTAAAATAATATATTTTTATTAATAATTTGTGGATTATTTAGAAATTATTTACAGCACTTTTAAGAGCAAATTTTGGCTTCAATAAATGATCCAAACCCTGTGCTGAGATAAAGAATCTCTTTCTGAACCTGGAAAATACAATCTCTTGTTTTTGATATTTTAAGAGTGGTATTCTTTTAAAAAAACTAATCTCAATATAGATTTTCAGTCAGAAAATTATATTTTCTGAAAATATAATGTTCTTTTGATATGTGTCTTTCGTAGTGAGGAGCCCAGAACTGCACACAGCACTCCAGGTGAAGCCTCACTTGGGCTGAATAAAGGGGCGGGATCACCTCCCGCAACCTACTGGCAATGGTCTTCCGAATGCATCCCTGGATTCTGTTGGCCCTCTTACCACAAGGGCACACTCATGAACAGCTTGTTGTCCACCAAGATCCCCAGGTCCAGAGAAACTGCAGAAGACATTACTATTGATGCAAGGGTCTGGGGCATATGTATAGTGATAAGTAGATTCAGGACCTTGTAAGTAGCTGTGGGATCCACAGGCAACCCAAACAACCAGGAGGGGTCATTTCAATGACAAAATAGCATACTTGTCCTTACTGTCTATTATGTAGGTCAAAATACATCCTTCCAGTTATTTTATAATTCATTTACCAGTTTCAAGTGTCTGCACGTCTCAGACTGCCTGAATTTCTGGAATGCTTTAAAAGATTTTTCTAATAGTAATACTCCTTCTTTTCCTCATCTCTGCAGATTTCAGTCCAAAATTTTCCTCTCAGAATTTTTTAATCTCACTATTCTCATATTAGTCTGTGGTGATGTGTGTATCCTACATCCCATCTCATGGTTCTTGTTTACATTTAGAAGTTCTGGGATGCACACAGACAAGGTTTTAAGAAGGTGTATTGGGACATCAATTTTATGCATTTGTTTATACTGGCTTGTGTTTTCATAAGGCAACTGTCTTGCTCAAAATGACTAGATGGTGAAATTAAGTGCTTATGTTCTTGGCTTCACAATTTTTATTTAGTTGGGGTTTTTTGTGGTTTTTCTCATTTTCTAACATTTACTTTCTTCATGTTTCTCTAGGAGAAGGATGGAGTCTGTAGGACCTTTCCCTTTCTTAGTTTGTTACATAAAAAGATGAATCGTATCTGCCTGAATTGGGTGTTTCTTTGAGATAAAGGTCACAATTTGCTCTATAAAAAAGGAACTCTCTTTTTCCTTGAAATTCAGTTTCTTAAACTTGGTGACCATGAAAGAGTGATTTATATTGCTATAGTAGAATGGTTTAATGCTATGATTGGATTTGGAAAAAAAAAAAAAAAAGGAAGGTTGATTGCAGTATGCAGCAGAACTAATTTAAAAAAAAAAGTAAAAAACCTGAAAATATTGAAGTTGAGATAGAAATAGTTAGTTCTGAAAAAGCCTATGGTTTTAGCAAAAGAAATTCATCAGCAACTCAGTGAAATACAATGCAGTACAGCTTGCTTTAAGGGACATCAGTCTAAGCAGTCTGTTACACTAAAAGAAGAGAAAACATTTTCTTAAATAAGACTAGTTTCTAAATTACTAATCTTCAGGCTGCAGTCATTCACTTCTAATTTCAGTGGCATGGGAAATGAGATTTTATTTTTACAAAACAGAAAACAGAAGCATGAATTTTCTAAGTAAAAAAGGGATGTTATATACAAAAAGAACAACTTGAAGCATTTTACAGTGCTTCATCCTTAGGACAATTTCTGCCTCTATCCTTAGAGGAGGTGCCTCAGAATTCAGACATGGGAGTGTGCGAGTGTAATAACCACTATGAATTAGACTTTCTAAAAACAACTTTGCAATGAAGTGCTAAATTCTATAATAAAATTTATCTAATGTTGGACTTGTCAGGAAACAAAAAACCAACTAAGTGATGCCCATGAAACTTGAGCTCAGTCTAGGAAGATGCAGATCACTGCAAAAAACTCTTACCAGGATTAGATATTAAAGACAATTTCTTGTATTATGTACAGAGTACATACCATAAAGACAACCTAATAAAGTATCAGGAACAGAAGTATAAAATTAAAGATCAAAATGGTCTAATTTGTTGTCTAGCAGTAGACATAACAAAACTTGCCATGAATGAGTAAAATACTTGAAATATCTGATTTTTCCTAAGCATTATTAGTTTGGATGTGATATATTTTTCTATTCAATTCAGGACATATTTGAATATGACCCACTTAAAACTCTGACTCAAACATTGTGTTAATGATATCCACAGAAAGATGAATACAAAATTGGGAAGAGTATAGAAAATTTAAATAAGAAAAATAAAGAGAAAATAGTAAAAAAACCCAAGGATTATGCTAGACCACAGGAGGCAGAGTGAAAAACAACAGTAGGGAGATTAAAAGTAGGAATAAGAATATATGGTGTGTGTTACAATGAAAATAAAAGAATATTAGATTAAAATCTTCAGTATACAAATTAATTATCTTTTATATATTAAAGTATATTTTTTTTTCTTATGTAATTATGAAGGGGTTTTTATACGTCAGAAACAAATGATAGATGATGATTGGTCATATAAAAGAGTAACAGAGATGTCCCGTATTTGAAGAATTAATTCTCTGTGTATTACCCTTTAATAAATTATTCATAGGTGGGATTCCCTTTTTAGAAGAAGCTGCAATAAGAAACTTCTGTGAGACTTGATCACAGAGCATAGATGCCATAACCTAACTTGCAGTAACTAGTACCTTGTTCATATAGGTGAGGACTTTTTGTAGAGAATTACTCAAAAGAAGGAAGATCAACCAAAATTGACATTTACAGTTTATAGCTTCAGTTGAGTTCAACAATGTAGAGTCCCATCTTTTCTTTGCCATCTACGCCCACCCCAACTTGTAGCCAAAAAAATCAAGGCTCATTGATCTGGCAATAAAATTGGGAAATGTAGGTTATTATGGTGAATTATGAGCTTTCTACTATTTTCTACTTTTATCTAGGAAAGAAATATGAACACAATGTGTTTGCTGTTCAGTTTCTACTCATTATTTGAACTAGGGTATGCGGAATCATAGAAAATCATTAGCTGAATATTTTGAACTTCAAAAAGCTGTTTATTTCATTGAAGCTTCTAGGTGAAAGTTTAGGTCACTTCCTATTTTTTTCGGAACCAGTTCATCCATCCATAGGTCTGATACAATTATTCAGTCCTTTCTAAGGCAGCTGGAAAAGGCTAGAAAAGATTTAACATCTTCATTCTGACCTCATTTAAACCAAAAAGGGAAATTTAGTGCAAATTATTTTTTTTCCATACAAATGGATGCTAATTAGAATAATAAAAAAATTTAAAATAGATTATAATTGGTTAAACTAGAGGTCTATTTGACCTAGTATTATCTCCCTGCCCTTGGCTAGATGTTTATGAAAGGTCAGTATAATATTTTCATTCGTGTATTACCAGATTTTGACAAGCTCCTACTTAAGATCTTCTGTAGTGAAGAATTTACTTCTGCATCAGTGTTTAATAGACCTTGCTGGACATTTCTCCTACGGATTTGTCTAATCTAGTTTTGATCCGATTTCTGCTTTTGGCATCCAATATATCCTGTGGCACTGAGTGCCAGAATTTAATTATACATTCTGTGAAAACCAACTTCCCTTGATTTGTTTTAAACTAGTTGCCCTATAATCTCTTTTGTTGTCCCTTCTTTCTGTGTTATAAGAAATAGCGAAAAATAGTTTCTTATTCATCTGTTTCATGTAATTCATTATTTTATACACTTTTATCATACTGCACCACCTGTTCTCTGAGGCTGATGATTCTTGCTCTATTTAATTTCTCTTTCTACAGAAATCATTTTATACCTCTGAGCATTCTTCTTCATATCAATTATATACTTCTTGACAGCAAGTGACCAGAACTCTATGCAATATTTGAGATATAGAAATACCACAGAGGTATTAGTGACACAGCAGTATTATCTGTGCTTTTCTCTATTGCTAATAACTCTTGATGCTCAATTTGCCTTTTTGATCTCAGGTGAATACCAAGCTGATTTTCCCCAAGTTGAGATCCAGATCTCTCACCTGACTAACTAAAAACCAAATTTAAGCCCATCAAAATGCATACACAATTAGAATTGTAGTTCCCTTTGTACATTAAAATTTTCAATACTGATTTTTAATTCCTGGCATATTTTTGACTAAGATTCTTTTTCTATTCTTTCAAGTTGTTTATTTCTGCCTACTCTTAATCATTTAGCGTTATCAAATGTCTTTATTAGGACACTACTCATTGTTCTGTCTAGGTTTTTTATGCCGTTCATTTGAACTGCACAAATATTGGTATACCTTTCATGACACAATCCCATGCTACCTGTAAAACCAACCATTTATCTCTACTATTCTTTTCATATTAGGTTACTAGTTATTAATACAAAAGAAAATTTTATTTCCAATCACAGTATTAAAAAAATCCAACAAACTAAAAAGTCTGTGAAATATTCCTTCCTTCTGCAAAAATGGTCTTTACACTTCCCCATCATATTTCATTTACCACATCAATTATTTCTCGTCGTTTTGAGAAATTTGTTTTGTGAAGAGTAAAATCTAAGTACTCGTTATTGTAGAAGAACCTGGCTGATAATGCCAATGTTGTGGGTTCAATGTCTGTATGGGCCATTCACTTAAGAGTTGGACTTGATCCCTGTGGGTGCTTCCAACACAAAATATTCTGTAATTCTGTGAAATATTCACACAGGAGTGACTATTTGTCTGTTGGTAATTTGACCTTCTAAAAACCTAATAAACAGATAGTGCAGCTGTGGATAAAATGGAAATCATGTCTCACCTTTGTCATAAAGATTGTAGCTGAAGTTTTCTTCTTCCCTTGTAAAATGATGAAGGTGGGTTGGAGTTGATGTCCCATTTTGGAAAGGCAGAAGAATTTGTAGAGGCTTCTTGTGAGTTTTACCTCTGAGACATATGGAATTTTTCCTTCAGTCTGTTTATAATATTGAACCAGTGATATTCACCTAAGTAAAAAATAGTCAGAAATATAAGATCATTTATTGTGGCAGTATCCAGAAACATTAATGGGTAGAGTCAAAGAAAAGAAAAAGAGCTGGGGGGAGTGGGGGAGGGGGAGAAAAGAACAAGCAAAACCCTTAAAAAGATATTAAGAAGTTCTGTCCATCACTTATTTAGCTAGATGTTTTTAGATTGCAAATGAAGAAAAATAAGAGTCAGACAAAAAATGCAAGAAGGAGGGGAAAAAAAAAAGTGACTGTCCAACACAGGAGATTAAGAATTCACATAGTAATCAATCAGATTTTATCCTATAGTCAAAATATACAACGAATATCAAGAAAAAGATAATAAATGCTATATATATATACATAGATATGAAATTATTTTTTTCTCTTTTCTAGATTTCTCTTTTCTCGATTTCTACATCTTACCTTTTTTTTTTTTTCTTTATTCCTTGGAAATGGTATTTCTGCAAGCTTGACCTCTGAGGACCATTTCAGTAGTTTTCCTCAGAAAGGAAATATAAAGGTTTGTACTTTTCAGAAGTGAATGTTTGTTACTTGTCCACTAGAACAATCATTTCTTTCCACCAAAAATACCATTTATTTAAATCAACACCAGTTTAGGTTGTTTCACTTTTTTTCACCTAAAATGCATAAATATTAATTTTTCACATTCTTTTAAAAATCTTGAAGAGCTTTGACTTTTGCTGGTCAATGCACAGACATTGTACTTTTGCTGTTGTTTTTGAGAAAAACTACTGTCTAGAAAAATTTTCGTCAGGCTAAGCTTGCTCAGGCTCAATTATAACCTTTTAATGCTGAGATTTGTAACAGAAAAGCTCACAACCTTTTAACTATAGTAGATATGTAACACATATCTAATACAATACAATACAATAATTGAACATAACAGTGATTTCAACAAAAAAACACCAAAGGAAGCAAGTGAAGACTGTAGCAATTATATCTCCCTGGGTTGTATTTGAGATCTAAAATTATTTTTTTTCTCAGGCAGGTAAATAATCAATTTCTCTTAATTAGACTAGATTATGGAAAATGAAAGTAGTTTTGAAAACAGCAATGGAACAGAATACTGTCTTTTATTATGAGCCTTATCTTGTAAATGTCTTAAGCTGTCTAGTCACCATGATAAATAGGTTTGGTACATTTACACTTTAATTGCTAACAGTGAAATCTGCTGAAATTGAAGTATTGCACTTGGTAAGAGCTACTAATTTTGAAATGACCCATTTAATAGTGACCTGTGGTATCAAAGTATGGATTTAAAATGGTAATTAATAAAAGTCTATTTCTGAAAATGTTAACATGAGAGCTCAATAAAAATGCTAACTAGGACTCAAATATCACAGTTTATTGACATTTTAATATATATTACTTATGCTAAATACTTTTGTACACTCAGAACTAAGGATGAGAGGATGACAATGGACATATTTCCCAGCTAGCAGTTAAGAGATCAGTGGTACATTTAGTGGACTAGCTTGCTTTTATAGGTTTTAATCCTGCTTATAATAGGGGAACATGGCATGACTTCTTTTTGAAGTTGCATTTACAAAATGAACCATTTTATTCCACACTGCAGAGAACAAGAATTCTGGTTTGGGAATTTTAAAAAAAAAAAAAAAAAGAAAAGAAAATTCAGTAGTTCTCATCAGACTATGTTTTTAATGTTCAGAAAATTAGTAAAGTGAGCTCTCCATGATTTAATTATGAAATTGTCACTGCTGGTATAAAAACAAAGCTGACACATTATCTGTCTGGTTTCTTCCACCTATATATCTGGAAACTGACATTTCAGGGGCTCAAAACACATGATAAAATCCTGATTGCACATGTCAGTAAAGAATTTTGTCCTCTGTTCTGCAGGACAGAACAGATATTTCTTGAGAAAATTACCAAGTCCTATTCTAAGACACAGCCCCTTTTTCTCAGACAGCCCAAGGATTAATTAACCCCGTTCAGCAAAATATTATGATGCATATTTAAATCTATAGGATTAGTGTATCTTGCAGAATGATAACTGAAATTTATGGCTATTTTTATTGGTAGATAAAGTGCTTTAATGGAATGGTAGCATGATTCCTGAAACTGGAACATACTTGTTGAGGTGTATTATATGTCTTTAGAAGACAGCAAAATAATATTTTTTTTTCCCTTACTCTTTATAGCTATAAATACCTAGATTTTAAAATATCAATCATGGAGGATAACAAGATTTCTGAAAATTTTTCAAATTTGTGTACTTGTTCATGAAGAATACAGTTATGTGTATGCTGAGTCACAATTGAAAGAAATGGTCTTGTAATGGGAGAATAACACAGGATTGAGCAGCCTGGAAAAAAACCACAAATTTGGAAAAAGCATTCATTTTCAATGATTGGTAAGGTGTTTATGGCTTTGGGAGACAAAGGACATTTGTCAGATTGCTCATTATTTCTGTATTTTTTGGACTGCTGGATATTACCTTTTCTAAGTCATATCTACCTGTAGAGATGGTTAGTTCCAAGCACTATGGAAATAAGTCCATTTGCACCACTTGGACTTGGGCAAAGGACTGCAGATCAGGCATAGTGTGTTTGATTAAGTATTGGTTTTGGTGATTAGTGTGCTTAGAACTAGACACCTTTAAATTAATCTTAGGCACTTGCCAATTCTCTTTTGGCTTGAATGGTCATTGACTATGAATTTGAACAAAATAAAACTCAAAGTTTTGTTTTTCTATCATGCGAGTGATGAAATGGGAATTTTTCAAGTACTGAATATAAAATACCAAAGATGAGCCTTGACACTCTGGTCATCTCAAATATAACTATTTCAAGTCATATATATCATATAAATTGCCTTTCACCATGAACATGTTGAACTGATGTATTTATTTGACTCTATGATCACAAGAACAATGGGTTTTTTCACAAACTAGTCATAAAAGCCCAGACTACTCATCTCAGCATTAATCTGTTATCTACCATATATGAAATCTTGAAGAGATTATGTTCCAGATTTTAAATCAAACTTCTGTGAAGAATCTATAGCAATGTTTATATGACATTTGATTTTGTACTTTTTTCACTCATATTTTCCTGAACATACTCAGAGAACATCACTAATAGGTTTAATTCTTCAGAATACTCTGACTGTTCAAACACATGTGACTTGTAATCTAGCATAGGTGTTCAACTTTTTGATCACGTGACTGTTTGTGTCACACATTAGTAGATCTGAAGGTTCAAAACAAGATTTTGACACATAGAACAAGATAAATCAGCCCCAAAATGATACAAGTGTTCAGAATAATCTTCTTCAGTCTTCACCAGATAAAACTCTTGCTTTAGAAGAAATATCTCACATGCACATCACTAATGAAACAGTTTCAACTCATGTAAATTTTACATAATTTATTTTATTGTCAATTAACACAAACTTCTAGTCACTGACTTAGAGACAATAAGAAAAGATAAAACATAATAGTTAAGCACATAGTTGAGTAAATACCTTTTTTCTCCGTTCCCCAAGCTCAACATAAGCCAAAAACCTCTCCTTCTCTTTTCATAGTCTCAACCTCCCTTGGTTTTGCCATGGGTTACACTCAGTATGTCCCAAATCCTTTAATGAGATGACAGGTGGTGAAGGAGCTTCTGGTTTCCACTTTTTCTCGCATTATAACTACTTTTCTTCTACTGCAATGTGGATTGCCCACAGGCTGCAATCCTTCAGTAGTGTCCCTGCTATGGCTGGGGATAATATCCAGGATAATATTATGTTAAATCTTCTATTTTCTTCATTGTATTTCAAAACCTTTTTATTTTTGCCTATATGTGAATTGGCGGTGGGGAGTGGGGGGGAGGAGGTGAGTTTGGTGACTCATCAGTGAGGCTTAGAACATGGCCAACTCCAGTGTAGTTACTTGTTGTCTTTTTTCCTTCACTTTCTTATTGCCCTCTTTATTTACAGTGTACACACTTCAAAGATGAAGATCTGAACTCCAGAAGTGTGTGGAGTGCCTAGTGCATTACAGCTTTCTGTCTCTGAGACATTCTGGGAGCTCCTGTAATGCAAGCAACAATCAACAATCAATGCTCACTTATTGTCTGTAGTCATATCACTTTGTTCACAGAGACCCTCCTTGTAATTTTCAGTATGTTTACATTCTTTTGGTGTTAGTTGTTTGCTGTTTCACTGCTTCACTTACATTCTGCCATTTTTGAGTGAAAAGTGATGAGCAGTCTCTAGGCAAACATGTTCATATCTTTATTTACTGAGCTTCCCATCAAGAATTACTTCCTACAGGCATGAAATTGCTATAATAGCCTAAACATTACTATAACTAATTACATTGGTCATATTTAGGGATTATTAAAAAAATAATGTAATTCTTTTGTAAAACTAATTATTACAGAGTTATTATTACCTCCCACCTGAAAATGGCAACACAAGTCTGAATACTGAAAAAAACCTTCAGAATCTGTAAGTAGCCATTTTGGAAACGCCCACAGAAAACTGCAGATCAAATCAGTAGTTCACACCGTACCAAAATTTATTCTGATTGCTACTCTGTCCTTAGGGTGATCATCTAAACATCTAACTTGCATTTTTAAGTAAATTACCCATGAAGAATTGGCAGCTTTCATGATTCCAAATCTCTCTCTTCAGAATTGAAGTTAGACTTCCTCTAGTAAATGGAGTATATTTCTCAAAACCCTCAAGTTTTTTTTTTCCTACCATTTTAAAAATGAGATACATGCTTACTTGTGAATTCTGGTGAAAAATCAAAATCTCGCTTAAAATTTACATTGTCAGTCATAGTATTATTATGTGATAGGTTGACCTTGGCTAGCTGCCAGGTGCCCACCAAACCACTTTCTCACTTTCCCCCCTTAACAGGACAGGGGAGAAAATAAGGTGAAAACACTTACGGGTTGATATAAATACAGGGTAGATCACTCCTTGGGAACTGTCACATGCAAAACAAACTTGACTAGAGGAAGATGAATTAAATTTACTGCCAATTAAAACAGATTTTGATAGTGAGAAATTATGACAAAATAAAATAAAACCTTTCCTTCACTACCCTCTTTCTTCCAGGTTTAACTTTACTTCATTACTGACTCCTTTACCTAGTGTGGAAAACCTATCTGACCATGTGATCACCACAGGTGGCAATACCTTTTGGAAATATCCACCTGCTCTTACATGGGGTATTTACGGCCTGCAGTGTAGATTTTTATTATGGTGTAGATCTCTTCACAGGTTGCAGGGGAATCTCTGCTCTGGCACCTGGAGCAACTCCTCTGCCCCCTTCTTCTCTGGTTTGAACTAATTAGCCCTGCTGAAGACTACCATGTTTCATTCCGATAATGTTGGACCATGGAGTTGCACCTACATATAAGCATATGTGTAAATTCTTGCAGGAGCAGAGTTTAAATTTCATACCACTCCAACAAATAAACCCTGTGTGGGCCAACTAGTAGTGAGCTTTATATTCAGACAAAGCTGATATGCAGCCTTATAAATAATGTGATACGTTAGTGTAAGAGAAAAATATAACAAAAATTTAAACTTTCCTTACTTTAAACTCATGATTGTTTGGGGTTTATTTTATGGAGTGAAATTGTTTCATCTGTGCAGAAACCCTGTAAGTAAGCCAACTTTCATTTGGCATAACAATGTTACATCTTAACTAGCTACTTTTGTCATCTAATCTTAGCAGGGCAACCTTTAAGGAATTACCTGACTTCCTAAAACTTAATGGACCATCACACCTTCAGTTGTTTAGACTCTTGGAGTAGAATCCATTATTCTTAATTTGTTTCATATCTCTGTATAATGTGTCATGCATGGCACTGTGGAACACAAATTATGTAGAATAAAACTTCATGTGCATTTAAAATTACAATCCAAACCTTTTTGAATTGATCAAACTAAATTCCAAATTATTGAAATGCACATCTCCACCTAACATTTTTTGATGAAAATTGTGATTTGCTTTTTCTTATTTTTTAATATATAATGTTACTTATTTGAAGTGCATCACAAAAGAAGCTCTGCTTGGAGTCTGGTATCTTTGGCTAAATTACTCTGTTAAGACAGCTGTAATGTATGTTTTAAACTAGCTATTTGGCCACTTAGGCTATGTCTGTATTACTAAATATAATAGTTTCATGACCAGTTTTTAGTCTTGAGGTTAAGTAGCACACCATCTTTTTTCCACTAGTCTAAGTTTTTTTCTCCCATAGATCAAGACTACCTACTGGAATTTATCCAAAGCCAATATTATTTTCTCATTCAGGCCTAGAAATCATCGTGCNATATCTCTGTATAATGTGTCATGCATGGCACTGTGGAACACAAATTATGTAGAATAAAACTTCATGTGCATTTAAAATTACAATCCAAACCTTTTTGAATTGATCAAACTAAATTCCAAATTACTGAAATGCACATCTCCACCTAACATTTTTTGATGAAAATTGTGATTTGCTTTTTCTTACTTTTTAATATATAATGTTACTTATTTGAAGTGCATCACAAAAGAAGCTCTGCTTGGAGTCTGGTATCTTTGGCTAAATTACTCTGTTAAGACAGCTGTAATGTATGTTTTAAACTAGCTATTTGGCCACTTAGGCTATGTCTGTATTACTAAATATAATAGTTTCATGACCAGTTTTTAGTCTTGAGGTTAAGTAGCACACCATCTTTTTTCCACTAGTCTAAGTTTTTTTCTCCCATAGATCAAGACTACCTACTGGAATTTATCCAAAGCCAATATTATTTTCTCATTCAGGCCTAGAAATCATCGTGCGTCATTTGGTATGGGCCAAAACTGTACCAGGATATATTATGTACATATATGATGCATCCTATAATGCCAAAAGATGGCCATAAACATAAAAAATGGTCACTTTATTCAAACTATGAAGTATTCATTATAATTATTGAGTAGATCCTGAAGATTACTAAAATGGATCAGATTACTAAACAAGTCAATTTAGACAGTAAATAAAAAGACACAACCAAAAGACAGGGCTATATAATGTTACAAAATAGACACAGCTGGTAACAGAGAGTTGTGTTCTAAAAAGTCAGGGTAATTTAGTTTGATAGTTACAAACAAACATGCAATTAGTATCCCATATTTTTGCTGTTTTTGTGTCAAGAAATGCAGAGTTAGCTGGAACAAGTACATATGATGCTTAACAATTTATTAATGCAGTATTAAATTCTATTAACTTTGCACATGATTGACACATTATTACCTTGCTTCTAGTAGCATGATTTTAATGAGTTTTTTATCAGGTTAACGAGGATAATCAGTCTTTTTAAAAGCCTTTTCTGCTTCTAGAAGCACTTGCATTTCTCTGTTTGTCCCACTCAACAAAAATGAAAACACATCAGTGTGTTTTATTGGTCACCAGCCATCATGTACATTTAAATAAGGCTTTGCTAGGGATTAGTAGTATACAAATTTTGTGGTATGGTGAAACCTTCACACTCCATTATTTACTGCAGTTGTCCAGCAAGGAAGGGATCCATAATTTGAAAATAAGTTTAGACAAGACAGTTGAGCTTATCTAATTATGTTGAAAAAAATATCCAAATTCCCCTTCTGATCTTAGCTCCAGAGCCCTGTACTGCTCCTTTCTTGTTTCAGCCCTTCTGTATTTAGTCCTTTGATACAGTATGGAACTAAATGAAAATCAGCAATATTATGTTACTGATGAGCACCAGAGGTAGCACGGGGGTATTGAAAGTGGGAAGGAAAGTGGGATGAGACCAGAGGATTCCCCTATTGAATGGTCATCATATGAAGCCACAGTCTGAGTCACTTGAAACATTACAAATGTAAGACTAGTATCAAGTATAAAAAAAAATGAAACTAATTCCTGAAAAAAGGCTTTGTGAGAAAGGGAAAATCAAACCAGTATGAGTACAACCCATGTGTTCAGAATTATTCACCACCTTTTCCTCTGAAATAGGAATAAAGAGAATATATCTGATCTTGAGCATAGCTATTAGGAAAGACATTCTCTCATTCTCTCCCCTCACTTTATCTTCCCCCCCTTCACTTCCTCTTGCCCTTTCTCTCCCTGCTCCTGGCCCCAATATCTGTAGCTCAGAAATCCAACTAATTAGCGGTTCCCCACTTTTTTTTTTTTTATTGTACAATTCAAATGAGTACAGGTGTGGTTATTTTGAAAAGGACAAAGCAACAAAATCTGAGTCTCAAGAGATGCTATTTTCCACCTAATTATTCCGTGAGAAAGCTGTCTAATTCATTTTGCTTTCTTCCTAACATTTTGTACACTAACTAGCAAGAAAAAAACAATCAAAGAAACAAACAAAAAAATTGAACCCAAAACCCTAAACCACCCTTCCAACAAAATTTAAAGAATTTCAAATCTATTGACATTGCCTATTTTGGTTGTTTCCTTCATAACTTGAACAGATATATCAGTTTTGTCTTCTTGTCCATTAGCACTCAAAGATAACTGCCCTAAGGCATATTCATTTAAACAGGAGCTTTCCAAAATGACAGCAAGTCCTTTCTGATTAGTCTCAAGGAGTTCCAATTCAGTATCCAAGACATTTTTTCCCTTTCAAATAGTGACTTAAATGAGCACTCCACCCTCATCTAGATGCCACTGTCTCAAAAATTACTAAAATCATAAATGACCTAACAAGCAACTTAGAAGCTGAAAAAAAACAAACTTCAAAGGTTATGTTTTCTTAAGAGTTTTCAAACTCAAATTCTTCCTTTTTTTAAAAATTTATTTTTAAACTTATTTTAAAAGTATAAGATCTGAATAGAATAAACCTTCCAGTTCTGCATTATTTTCCTTCCTACGAAACTTCATGCTTACCAGAAATGTAGTTTCTGATTCTAACTTTTTCTCCAGTGTCAGGTGTTCATAAGTCTCAAGGCTTTTGTATGTCTAGGAGTATTTACTGAAACAACTATTTGCATTTTCTGGGGAAGATCTAGGTACAAAATTACATTTTATTGTTTCGTGTAGCACAGGCTCACAGTGTCTCAAAAGCAGCACCAGAAGACAGAGTCTTTCTCTTGGGTGCTTGGCTGCATTTCAGGGAAGTGTCTTTCCTGAAATTGAAAAAATAATCTGACAAAAACATTTCTTGCAGCACTCAGCAAGATGATGTTCAAACGTCCAAACCACTTGTCGAGTCTCATGGCAGTTTTGTTTGCTTGATAACCAAAGAGCTGTGGAAAGAGAAAGAGAATATATCTTACCTAAGAGAAAGAAAAACTGTAAGAATCCCTTACTTCAGCCATGGGAAAAAAATGCACACCTATTTATAAAAAACACCAATTGTCACTTATAGGATATCTACGCAAAACAGAGGTGACTGAAAGCTCACTGCATGTATTTGACATGGTAGGAGAATCTTGAGCAAACCTGGTGCAGTGTTGGGGTATGTTTGTTTCTTCTCCTACTACACTTGCAACTAGAAGACATTCCAAGAAGATGATGATTACCACATTGAAGAACTGAACTCCCATTGATTTAAATGAGATAGTTTGTTACTTAATGATACTTTAAAATAAGCACAGCTGGGAAACGCAGATACTAGATTTGACTGCACTAAAATATGGTTGTCCTCTAACATGTCACTGCCCCTTGATATTGTGTTTTCTTGGCATTGTGTAATTTTAAAAGTTTACTAGTAAGTCAGATATGAACAAACTAAAGTAATTAAATACTTGGATAATCAAGATAATTGTTGTATTTGTTTTTTCTTGCTATCTTCTCTGTTTTCAGCAGGCTTTTTTTTTCTTTTAATTTTTTTTTTTTTTTTTTTGTCAATAGAGTAAGAAAAATAGGAATATTTATTCTGTACCAGATCTATATTAGATCAAAATAATGTGAGTTAGGGTCTCTTTGCCATCCTGTTGATGTTTCTGGGAAAACTGGTGATGATAATGTCTAATAAGACCACATGCTGTTATAAGATTACACTCAAAAAAAATTAAGATGATAGAAAAAGACAAGGTCATAGTAATGTTGTTTTTCTGTTTTCATGACTATATCCCATCTTTAACATCTTTGAATCCTGTTATTTCAGAGTGTCTTATTTATTGAAAATAAAAATCTTTGCTGTATTTCAGTAGCAACGACTAAAGGGAGCAACTTGATGTTTCTTTTAGTTGATATCAGAAATCTTGATATATGTTTATATAGGAATTAAATAAGAAATCAAATTATGTTTGGTTTTCTTATTAGTTCATACATTATGACATTTTAGTTAACATTTAGTTAACATTTTGTGCAAATTGTTTTTAAGGAACTTAATTTTATTATATCTGTTCATGTTAGTGTTATTTAGTCATCAGGTAGAAAAGATTAATGTAAATTCCCTTCAAGCAAATCACAGAACTTCACATTGAGGTCATATTGGAAACTGTTACTAAAAATCATCTTAAAAATATGATTTGTTGAAATGTAAACACAAAAACTGCCCTTTTCCTTTGTCGAGAAGTGAATTGAAATTAGAATTTCTGGATTTTGCTGTGTGAACTTACATAGATATTGTTTCCCCCTTTCCTGTAAGAGACACAGGAAAGTAAGCTCAGTGAAGACTGGGAAGGAAGTTATAAGGATAATTGGTGAAACTATTTGATTTTTTTTAACGGCAGAACAACCAAAGCTTTTGCTCATGTTGAGCAAATTTTTGTACACATATGAAGGCTTTCTTTTAGTCCAAAGTAACTTTAAAAGAACTTTAAAATATTGACTTTTTTTCTCATTTGGATATCTCCTACGATAACATGCCTGTACAAAGATACTGACAGCATATAATTTGATTTGGTAAAAGTATTTCATTGGTCCTTAGTATTGGTCCTTAGTCCAGATTTGAGGTTTTATCTGTTTTATTAATATGTGCATACAGTGATGGCGTGAAATAAGTCTCTATTTTCTCAGGGTTTGTTAAAATTGGAAAATAGAATAGACGTAGTAAATTTACTGCATTTCAGAAAGAATCAAGTGACTACATTTGTAGTCCTACTAGTATTATTCATGGCACATTGAATTTTTCACATCTGACTCTCTGGTCTATTGATGCCAATGTGTGCAGTGTCAAATAGGGGAAAGAGGGGAAGGATAAACTGTTGATCTATGCTTTACATTCAAATTCCTGTTGGAATTTGAGTTGGGAACACTTACTGTCCTTGTGTTTTGGACATAACTAAAACATTTTTTTCTTTTTTTTTTTTTTGCAAGGATAAGACCTTTATGCAACTTCTTTTTATCTTTTGAAACAAGTGTTCTATACAGTTGTTTATGCAGTCCAGACTTAATGTGTTCATTCTTTTATGAAGAGAAAGAATTACAGTATCTCAACGTTCCCACCAAAGAAATATAAACAATTTCAGTCAAGATCTGAACACTTTAAAGACAATTTAGCATGAGCTAATAATAAAATAATACAAGTAATAAACAATGATAATAAAACAAGCCAGACTTTATTATACAGCTAATCTTAAGCCAAAGTCCTGAAGTCAGAGAACAACTGCTCTGGGGAAAGTCTTTATTATGCAAAATAGCATAGGAGACCTGCAGACCTTTTCTTTTCCCATGGGTTTCTAGAGTGCAGGTTCATGTGCTCTCCAGTGGCAAAGCTGGTTTAAAAAATCACTTTTCTAACACCACTTGCTGATTCCTTGCCTGTGTGTTAGAATTCATCACTTCTTCAAATGTAGCAGTGCAACTATTTCTAATGCAGTGCTGTAAAGTGAATCATTGACATGAATAACAAACCTTGGAGACTCTTTTATTAATACAGTTCACTTCAGGGATCTATTCTACATTATGGCCTTACAGATGTTTTCAGTAGCACAAAAGAGAGAATGGTGAATGAGAACAAGCAGAGGGGGGTCAAGGTGTGTGTGTTTGTATGGGAAGTGAGGACCTCTTAAATTAGCTTTACTTCCAAGGAAAATATATGTGGAACTATGTACTTAGTCTTCCATCTGCTCTCTTCTTTATATACAACTTCTATTCACATTGTTTTTATGTTCCTCCCTCCAGGGGGTATTCACTATTTAAAACAAATGCCTGGTAGTTGAAAATTCCATTCACTTCAGGAAAGTGTAATTTCTCAGGTAGGAGGGCCCCTCTGAATTCCCAATAGCTCCAGATACACTACCATGAATATCTACAACCTCCCATCACAAGGTAAGATTTTTAACACGTTCTTTCCTCTATTTGAGAAGTAGAGAGAAAGGGAAATGAAATCAGGCATAATGATGACAAATATATTCCCACATTGTCTGAACAGTCAGTCCTGCTTCTATTGTGATTAACAAACTCCTCTTTTACTTCAATTGAAGCAGACTGCTGACAAGCTGTAGATAGACTGGAAAAGTAAATTGAAACTATATTTTACATGAGTTCCAAAAGTAATGTCTCCAATTGCACATTAAATTCTACATTTTTGTGACATTATTCCTACCTCTGTAACAAAATTTTAAAAAAAGAATATCAACAAGTGCAAGTATGAAAACCCTATATCCTGGGCAAACATTGCATATAAAAGTAATAAGTAAAGACTACAGATTCAGTAGAAAAATCCTGCTTGGTTATTTTTGGGTTTATTTTGGAGTTATTTTCTGTTCAGAGAGAGACAACTGTTTCATTAATAAGTCATGTAAAACTATGCAAGTTATCTTATATATATTCTTATCCAACCCCCTGCTAAAGTAGGGTCACCTACAGCCCATTGTCCAGGATCATGTCCAGATGACTTTTGAATATCTTCAAGGGAGTGTTCTGCTTTTGGCTTAGGTAGGGTTAGTTTTCTTCACAGTGGCTAGTATGGGACTATGTTTTGAATTTGTGCTGAACACAGGGTTGATATTATAGAGATGCTTTTCTTATTGCTGCGCGGGGAGTACATAGTGTGCTTTTCATACTGCTACACTGTCAAGGAAGTTGAGGGTGCAAGGGAGGCTGGGAGGAGACACAGCTGGGACAGGTGACCCAGACTGACCAAAGGGATATTCCATACCATATGACATCATACTCAGTATGTAAAATAGAGAGAAGAAGGAGGAAGGCAGGGATGTTTGGAATGATCTAATTTGTCTTCCTAAGTAACCGTTAGGTGTGATGGAGCCTTCTCTCCTGGAGGTGGCTGAACACCTGCCTGTCCATGAGAACTGGTAAATTAATACTTTGTTTTTATTTGCTTGAGTGTGTAGGCTTTTGCTTTCCCTATTAAACAGGCTTTATCTCAACTCACAAGTTTTCTAGTTTTTACCATTCTAATTTCTCTCCCTGATCCTGCTGTGGGGGCAGTGAGCGAGTGGCTTCGTGGGGCTTCTTGGTTGCTGGCTGGGGTTAAACCACAACAGAGAGACCGCACAACATCTCTGGGCAACCTGTGCCAGGGGTCAGTCACCTTCATGGTAAAAAAATCTTTCCCAATGTTCAGAGAGAAGATTCTGTGTTTCAGTTTGTGCCCATTGCCTCTTGTCCTTTCACTAGACACAACTAAAAAGAGCCTGGCTCCATCCTCTTTACACATGCCCTTCATACACATTGATGAGATATCACATTGATGAGCTTCATCTTCTCCAAGCCAACTCTTTCAGTGCAACCATCCAGCTGATTCCTTATCAGCTTTCTGAGTGGTCCAGCCATCAAATCCATGCCTCTCCAGCTTAAAAACAAGATTGTTGTGTACTACAGTGCCAAATGCTTTGCACAAATCCAGATAGATGGCATCAGTCACTCTTCCTTTATCACAAAAAGGCTGTAACCTCAACACTGAAGGCCACCAAGTTTGCCAGGCACCATTTGCCCACAGGGAAGCCTTAAGAAGATACGGAATTTCTCTCACCTTGGAAGAAATGGAATTTGGCTTTTTTTTTCTGTGTAAATCATTGTTCCTGATGATAATGATTTCTTAGTAGATAGCCCGTCAAAAGATTAATAGAATTAAAATTTTTGTAAAATAAGCCTATTCTCACTGACAGCTAACTTGTTTTTTCCCCCCTTCCATTTGAAAGACAGTAAACAGAAACAAAGCCTGCAGCAATACAAAGAAAGCTAGCACATTAAAGGGGGATTAGCTTCAGGAGGCTATGACAGATGTAAAGTGCTTTGCACACATTGCTATGTGATGTTCAACATATGTTGTCAATTAAAAATTGCTTAAGAAATATTTAACAAGGCAAAGCTAACATACCCCTAGTTTGTAAGAATATATTGAGCTTATGCATCACTGCCTCTCATTTTATTTTTTTCAGGTTTTTTTGTAAGCTGAAGAGAACATTTTAGTACATTACTCTCAGCTAGTTTATGTTTTAAAGTAGCATTTTAATTCAATGTATTGGAAAACAGCATTCATTTCATCTTTTAGTACGACAAGAACTGGGTAATTTAGCAAGGCAGAGGACCCACTAAACTGATTACAATTATTTTTCTCCAGTTAAATATCATGAACCCCATTTTTTAGAATAAGCATCTAAACAAATTCAAGATGTTACAGGCTTTGACATATTCTTTACCTTGACTTTTCTAGTGCCAATTACTGGGAAATCTTCCTAGGGAACACCAAAACATATGACACAAACTCTTTGATTAAATTCCAATTTATCATCTTCTTTATCTCCTACCCTCAATATTTCCCCATGCAAGGTATTTTGTTTTACTTTGTTTTGTTTTCTAAATTGATAAGGTTTTGTGCTCTATTTAATCCCCAAATGGCCACTAGATATTATTCTCTATATTGTCCCCCAAATACAAGTGTCTTTCTACACACTGTATTGTAAAACCTCCATAAAATACCAAAATTCTTGTTGAACTCTGATACATCCAGATCTCTTCACAAAAGTTGTACTTCTAATGTTAGGAAATTCCTGAAAGCACCACTGCTGTTTTATGACAACAAATGAAGAGTTTTTCACCTCTGAGAGAACAGAGGTTTGCTGTCATCTATGAAAAACACTGCTCATATCTGTTTTGTATATATTAACTCCGGGAGCCCCTGGTGGTCTAGTGGTTAAGGACACGGCACTGTATCTGCTGAGGTCCGGGTTCGATTCCCGGTCGGGGAAACTCCCCGGGCAGGTGGAGCCCGTTAGCCCTGTAAGGTAATCCACCTACATCCTAAGGACCTCGNGTATATATTAACTCCTGTTTGGAGGAAGAGGGACTTCCTTCTTCCTGAAGAAGAAATCAGTGATAAGTCCACAGACATTTTTCAGTATCTAATCACTTCTGTTGAGTCCTGAAATATTCTTACAATGAAATAACCCTTGAGTAAAGTCTGTAGTTCCACTAGTAATATTGCCATCTTGAACCTCCTCTGATGGATTTTTTCCCCAATTATAAAATATGAGTCTTTAACAATAAAATTACAGTGTTTATTCCAAGAATTTTTGTACTTCTTAAACACATATTGTGGGCTGCTGCATACATCATCTGCCCACCAAATGTCAGCCCACCTCCTACTTCCCTTTAAATAAGATATAAAAGAACTCAAGAGATATTCAAAGAACTGTAAACTGTATGTGCCCTTAAATGTGTTGTTAATGTACGAATTTATAAGAAATTACTATGCTGATGGATGTTTGGCTATAACTTGAACTATTAACTAAGAAAAACTGAAATATATACTCAAATATTGCAATATATGTTAATTTGAAGGAACATTATAGAACATATATTTCTGGCTCAGTGAGAGACAGAAAAAGTCATAGAGGAGGAAATAAGACTGGTTCGATATATACAAAACCGAAACTACTGAGTAATTACTTTGTTTTGATTTTTATTTTTCTCATCTCTCCTTTTTTGAATATGTACTATGAGATTATAAGCATAAATTAAAAAAAAAGTGACAGTTGTATTGTATTGATCCTAAGAACTGGTAGATCATGTTGTACAATCCAATTTTGAATCCAAGATAAAATATATGCAAAGCATATTGGTTTTGCTTTTATCAAAATAAAATTCAAATCTGAAAGCAGTGTAATGACTTCAGAAGTTTATTATTATTCAAGTATACAGAGAAATGTTTTAGTAATGGCAAGCGGATTTTGTTTGTTTATGTTCTGGTTAAAGCCTGTTACTGAAAACTGAAGCTTTGTTAGTTGCTTAGATACACCTTTTAGTTTGTTTGGTTAAGTATAACCTATACATGTACAAGGAGGGTTGAAAACCATGTGGACTTTGAAAGTCTCAAGGCATGGTAGCTTACTGAGGGAAGAGAGAAGAAAGCTTAGGAAGCAATATTATATATTTTAAACCTTTCTTTTTGTCCACACAGGCCTTACCTAGAGCATCATTACTAGGAAAGGGAGGCTACTGTGAGATTTATCAGTGATGTGCACAGGTTGAATTGATGTTCACACAAAAAAATGGAAAATGTATGACCTGGCCTGAATGTGAATAGTGAAGTTATGTCCTTGTTGAAGCAATTTAACTGTTTCACTGTGTTGAAACTTAATAGGAAATATATTTATTTTATTTATAAGGCGTAAAAGATATTCAGTATTCTAAATCAGTTGGAAAGGATAACACTTGTTAGATTTCTGTATTTGATCATTGTTCAGTAGGGTGTCTTTTAAGTTTTCTTACTACATTAAATTAAGTCTTTAACAGTCAATTTCAAATTAACAAGCTCTCTTGTTTTTATGTAGGGAAGTCTGTTACATGTACCAAATCCATTCCATAGTATCGCTTTGCCGTATTTTCTGCCATTTTTCGAGTACCAGTTACCTCATTTCCTACTTATCTGTTTTGATTTTAGTCTTCTGATCCAGTGGTTCAAGTTTAATTTGAATGTAACAGTTACAGCTAGGATGGGGTTAGTTTTTTGCAGTAGCCAGGAGGGGGCATGGGTAAGACACAACAACATCACTGCCTGAGTGAGGGAGCAGACGGAAGAGAGTCTCTTCCCGGAAGGAAAGGCTTCCTTCAGGTCAGGACTCCTCTTCTGCTCAGGACAGCATGACTGCAGTCAGGTCATGAGCTTCACAGTGAGCATTTTGGCATGTGAATCACTCCCTCTTCACTTTTGTTACTAAAATGGTTACTGTTACTGTTTCTTTCTTATCTCATTGCTGTTTCCAGTAAATTGTTCTTGTCTCAACCCATGAGCTTTACCTTTTGTTCCTCAAATTCTCCTCTCCAGCCACCTGCAGGGGAGGAGGGAGAAGGGGTAGGAGGGAACAAGAGAGCAGCCTGTGGTTTTAGTGGAAGCACTGAATTGGAGAATACCATTCCTAAATGATGACAAAAGCAAAGCTGTTCTTGTCAGGTTTCTTATATATTGTTTTTTGGTTTGTTATAAGGACTAGATAGGAGATACATTAACATCTGTATACAGATATTCAGTTTGTGGATGAATTTGCAAATCTCGAGAACTAACATTAACTGCTATAGGTCTGTGACTTCATCACTGTCTTCACCTAAACAGTGCCAACTAATAGCTAGCTCTGAATTTGAAACGCATATGGAGATATTTTGAAAAGTCATAGCATATATGTGAGGTTTTTGCTTATCTACAATAGTTTGTTCAGTCATAACAAAATTAAAAAAAAGTAGTTGTTTCATTAAAATAATTTTAAATGCATCATAGATGCAACCATTTATG
>VYXB01009768.1:0-19082 GCA_013397135.1 Pachyramphus minor | reverse complement strand
TCGCGAAGCCAAGCCATGATATGCCTGTCTTGTACCACTGAGTATAAGTATCCTTTTCAGTCTACTACTGTCTAACTTCATGTAGCATATATTATAATACATGCTTAAAGAGAAAATGACAGTGTAAGTGCAGGAGCTGAGGGTAAATCCAGGACTTAGAAGTAATCCATCTGCCTGGAGAGGGAAGCCCCTGCCTTGTTCCCCCGGCCACGTGGCATCCAGAGCTCCCAGCAGGGAACACAGAGACCACCCCGGGAGACACGCAGGAGGCGAGCAGGGAGCAAGAGACTCATCCGAGAGCAGGAACAAGAGAGCATTTATTTGCATAGGGCTTAGTATTTAAGGGTTTGGGGAAAATTAGCATACCTCCAGTCATGGAGCTAGGGGGTCTTAGACCACTGCCCACAGGGGCCAGGTTTCACAGCCAATGGGGAAGGGTTACAAGGGTCAAATATACATAGCAGTGGTCTAAGGGGATTTTGGGAAACAGAGTCTCAGGGGTAGGAGAACTTATTCATTCAGTGTTACAGTGAGTTTGTAAAACGAGTTTGCTAATTCCTTTATTAGCTTCAGAAGTCCATCCTTGAAAGGACTTCTTCCACTTCTCATAATGTTGGTCAATTGCTACATGTAAAGAGCACCTTCAAACTGAAATTACTTTTTGTCATTCTGATTTTGTCTTTGTGACAAATAACTGGACAGAAGAAAAGTGTGGATTTTCAAGCCCTCTAGGAAAAAATGCCAAATCACTTCAGTTGCATTAAAGAACTTTGCTTGCAATGGATAGGACATTTTTCAACTTTTCCACGCTTTAATCTGTTCATAAGGCAGAATAGAGCAGTATTTTTGCTTCTGTCAGTTCTTAATCACAATAATGACCCTTTAGAAAACACGATTTAGTGTAGTACATAGAATCATAGAATGGTTTGGGTTGGAAGGGGCCTCAACGATCATCTAGTTTCAAGCCCCCTGCTACGTGCAGGGACACCTTCCACTAGACCAGGTTGCTCAGAGCTCCATCCAACCTGTCTTTGAACACTTCCAGCGATGGGAAGGGGAGTCCACAACCTCTCTGGGCAACGTGATCCAGTCCCTCACCACCAGTCAAGAATTTCTTTCTAATATCTAATCTAACCCTGCCCTCTGTCAGTTTGAAGCCATTCCCCCTTGTCCTGTCACTCCTGTCACACCCTTGTAAAACATCCCTCTCCAGCTGTCTTGGAGCCCCTTTAGGTACTGAAAGGTGCTAGAAGGTCTCCTCAAATCCTTCTCTTCTTCAGGTTGAACAACCCCAACTCTCTCAGCCTTTCCACATAAGAGAGTTGTTCCAGCCCTCTGAACATCTTCGTGGTCTCTGCTGGACTTGCTCCAACAGGCCCATGTCTTTCTTGTGTTGGGGCCCCCAGAGTTGGATGCAATACTCCAGGTGGGGTCTCAACAGAGTGGAGTAGTGGAGGAGAATCGCCTCCCTTGACCTGCTGGCCAAGCTTATTTTGATGCAGCCCTGTAGGAATACAGTTCTGTAGAAGGGGATATGTTTGTTGCAAATCTTGCATCCCTGAAATGCATAAGGATAATATAGGTTGTCCCGATCTATTTAATTTTGAGAACAAAATGGTAATTCTGAAGGAGGATTTCTTTTGCTTGTTTTAAATGAATGTCTGAGGAAAGGTAGCTGCATGGACTTCCATGAGTCTTCTAAAATGAGTGGAAGAACCAACTGTTTCAGAAACAAGAGCTGGCATAGAAGAATGCAGAAATTACTATTTGGGAAGTTGCAAGTGTCTTCCCTAAATTTGTTTGGCAGTCATGTACAAAAAAAATGATGTAGCTGTGGTATACTTAGCCTTTCTGTTTATGCTGGTATTTGATTATTTTTTGTTTAAGGGGGATTACATTTTAACATCAAGCCTAAAGATTTGATACTGAATCTCTGAATTACTGTTCATGATAGAAAAAAGTGAGACTTTTTTTTCCCTGTTATGGGTTCTACTTAATTGAATCCCGTCAGGTAATCAAGATTTTAAAGGGAAGCTTTTTTATGGTACTGGATATAAAAAGTATTTCCATCTTACTGTTTTATTCAAAAGTAAATTTTATTCAAAAACAGAAAGGGGGGGAGTGCTAAAATAATAATTGAAATTAAAACCAACTATTCTCAGGAAACTGTTTACTATCATGGGTCTCTGTCTATAGTTTTCTTGGTAATAATGTTCTCACTTAAACAGTGAAAATCTTAGAATCTGAATCATCTAGCAATGAGAAATGTCTCTTGGCTTATTCTCACCATAGACTTAAGTAGTCTCTTATATCTGTTTCTTCCCCTTGCCCCAAAGAAACATATACTATACTCTGGGAGCATAGTCTGTTTTTGCAAACATGCTTTGCAATGTTGATACCTTCTTCGATTAAAACTTATACAAGATTGGCTTTTTTTTTTGTGTAGTATATGCTTCAAAGGACCCAGGACCAAGATGAAAATGTGGCTTTGGAGGCTTGTGAGTTTTGGCTGACTTTGGCTGAACAGCCAATTTGTAAAGATGTATTATGTCGACATCTTACTAAGTAAGTATTAAGAATTAGAACTAGTTATTTTGCAATAGTCATCTTTAAACTTCAGTTGACTTTTTCCTGGTTACTCTTATAGAGACCATATCTAGCTTGCTGTATGCTTAGGAGGAGTTTCTTATAGGTAGTTCTTGTGCATATTAAAAATGGCTGTAGCACAGAGGTCACTGAAAAGACTTCTGAGGATTTCAGACTTGGCCCCAGAAGCAACCTAAACTCTATCACTGATGCTCTACCTCAACCTTAACAGCCTGTTAAGTATCAGATTGATATAAAGGTATACTATCATGCGCTTAAGCTTAAACAAATATCTTCATGTGAAGATATCTACCTGTAATATCTGGTGTACCATGAACATGTTGTCTTGACAACTACTATTGTGAGCATTTCTGTGCAATGCTTCTATGTTCATAGTCATGCCAGGGGTTCCCACTCTTTATGAAGAACATAACAAAATGACAAGCTCATTTAGATTTTAGAATCAATTTCATATCAATTGCCATGGCAATTTAAACTTGAAAGCACGTATAGTGTTTTTCTTCATGCTTCTTCAGACTGACAGTAGCTTTTTAAGCTTCAAAAACTTTTTTGTAAATTTCAAAAAGTTATCCTAAGCCTTAAAATGTATATCCTTGATTGAACGGGAATTGAATACCCATATTTGAGATTTAAACATCTACATGTCTGCAACAGTGCTAATAACTTATTTCCAGACTAATCTAAAAACTTTTGCAAAAGGAAACAAATTCTTCAGTGTTCCCAATAAATGGAGACCCTATTTTTGGCATATGCATAGAAGGTTTTAGAAAATACTAAAGCAGTTCTGTCTGTGATTCTGTTCTTCCAGTTAAAATGTTGAGAGATGAGACACATTATTTGCAGCAAAAATGACCATTTTATATGTAAAGCAATTAAAAGAAAAAAGGGAGGGGGTTTCCAAATTTCAGTTTTCATAAGCATTTAGAAAACAGAGAATTGAGATTAAAACACCTGTTGTAGCAGTACAGGAATAGGAGTTGAAAAAAGAAGAACCAATGTTATGAGAAATTACTTTGAAGTTTTAAAAGGTTTTTAATTAATCCTACTCTTATAGTTCAAAATAGAATAATAGCACAGTTCTTGATTCTACCTCCCTCCCAACATACATATACTAGTCACCTTCTCAGTATAAATTGTAAACTTCTTCTGGCCTCTTTCATTAAAGAATTGCTCTCTACCTTATCTATACTAATATTGTTTGGAGAGTTTTTTCTTTCATTTTAGGCATCAACATGACCATTGACATCGCAACAGTTTCATCCTCAGTTTCTGTGGGTTTTTTTAAGGAGCTTTTATATTCATAGTAAAACAGATAAGAGTAACATTACATATCTCTTTTATCTTTCAATGTCATATATGTAGAAAGCAACTTTTTTGTTGGTGAGTCCTTTTTGACTAGGGGGCTATATAAATTTGCCAGTACTTGATCATAATTCTTTTATATTAGATTAAGTGGGACAAGATCTAAAAACCTGTTTGTATCTTGTTCCATTTCGATCCTGTTGGCTTTTTTATAAAATATATAGCTCCTTCATACTTCATTAAGTATGCTGCAGAAATGCCAAGTAATAGGTGTTAATCTGAATACTTACTATTCTTTTATTGAAAGTTCAGAAGGTAACTGTTGTGAATGAGTAATTTTAGCTGCTGATAGCCACCATCAAAGGTATTGGCAAAAAGCAGGTTTTAATATGTATTTGTGAAAGTGTGACTTTAACAGAGTTTGATGGCAAGGCTCACTCTATTACTTACTACATAGATGAAGCATACATAGGAAAATTAGATTAGAATCAATTTAGAATAATTTACATGAAGACTGGGAATGCAAAAGGTTGCAAAGGATATGGATACAAAAGATAGGGATGCAGAAGGGCTTAGCAGCACTTAATCATTGACTAATTTAGCATTTAAAAATTAATTCAGTATGATTTATTACAGTTATAACAGTGACTTAATTATAGATTCACTATAACAGCATTCATACCATAATCAATTCACATGCACACAGGTAAAACCATGTGTACACCTATTTCTATGTGTGTAAATGTACCTATCAATAATTCCCCTCAGGTTCAGTGAAATACTCATGTCAAATCCCTTTGCATTTCCCAACAGGCAAGGGTTGCACCTGGAGGAGCATGGAGATAGTGGAGGGGATATCAGCCTAGGCCTTGTTGTCAGTGATGGTCCTTCAAGTATCATAAACTTGAGGATTTGAGAGCTCTGAGAGGTGTCTCACTCAGAGGGAGGTTGCTGGTCATAGCCCGTTGTGGTCCAGGAGAGCTCAAAGGGCCTCACTTAGGACCACTGTTTATAGGGTCGCAAGAGAGTTGGTTTTAGTCATCAGTAAGTTTCCATCCTGGCCATGACCCAGGTCAGTAACTGCTGGTCTTTTTTCCCAGAAAGTCCAGTAACAATGGTACTGTTTCACTTGGGCTACAATTCATTTTTTCAAAAGGTCTTGTAGCAATGGTACCACTTCACTCGGGCTACAATTCAGGTAAATAACTTACCAAGGCTAACAAGAATAACTGCCTTTCCTTTGTTTCCCACCTTGGTCAGGCAGATGATGTTCCTGGTATGGTCAGTGTCGTTCCCACCTATATCATGCAAGAGCTCCTGGCACAGTCAGGGATGCTTCAGTGCCCAACTGGTATGGTAAAGGGTTGCTTCAATGCTCAACTGGTTCAGTCAAGACTTGTCTGGAGCTTCTGAGGTTGTAGAGCAGGCCTGAGGATGGGGGGGGTGTGCACCACCACAATCCCCCCATGACTAAAATCAATCTCTCTTGCTCCACAGAGTGGTGGTGTGGTGTGTGGTTGCCTCTTGCCTCTATGCCTATACACAGGTTAATGCCATTTTCCAGTTGTAATTTGAAGGAAATTTTTTGTTTAGTTCATATTGCCATTGAGTTGGAAGGGACCCATAAGGATCATCAAGTCCAACTCCCTGCTCCTCGCAGGACTAACACTAAATCATATGACTAAGAGTGTTGTCCAGATGCTCCTTGAACTTGTCAGGCTTGCTGCTGTGACCACTTCTCTAGGGAACCCATTCCAGTGATCGACCACCCTCTCAGTGAAGAACCTTTTCCTAATGTCCAATCTGAACTTCCCCTGATGCAGCTTCATTCCATTTCCTCTTGTCCTATCACTGGTCACCAAACAGAGATCAGCACCTCCCCATATGCTGCCCCCCTTGAGGAAGTTGTAGACTGCAATAAGGTCACCCCTCAGCCTTCTCTTCTCCAAACTGAACAAACCAAGTGAACTCAGCTGCTCCTCATAAGTCTTGCCCTCAAGGCCCATCACCATCTTTGTTGCCCTGCTCTGGATGCTATCTAATAGCTTTATATCTTTCTTATATTGTGGTGCCCAAAACTGTGCATAGTACTCAAAGTGAGGCCACACCAGTGCAGAGCATAGTGGGACAATAACATCCGTCGACCAGCTGGTGATGCTTTGCCTGATGCCCCTCAGGACACGGTTGGCCTTCCTGGCTGCCAGGGCACACTGCTGACTCATATTCAAGTTGCCATCAACCAGGACCCTCACGTCCCTTTCCGCCACACTGGTCTCTAGCCTCTCATTCCCCAGTCTGTCCATACATCCAGGGTTGCCCTGTCCCAGATACAGAATCTGGTGCTTGTCTTTGTTAAACTCCATGTGGTTGGTGATTGCCCAGCCCTCTCATTTGTCAAGGTTTCTCTGCAGGGCCTCTGCCATCGAGGGAGTCAACAGCTCCTAGTTTAGTATCATTGGCAAACTTACTTACCGTATATTTGATTTCTACTTCCAGGTCATTTATAAAAACATTAAAGAGCTTTGGCCCTAGAATTGAACCCTGGGGAATCCCACTGGTGACCAGTTGCCAGCCTGATGTGACCCCATTTACTACAACTCTTTAAACCTGACCCAATTGTTCACCCAATCTATTACGGACTTGTGTGCTAGACATTTTGTGCAGTACAATACTATGAGAGACAGTATTGATGGCTTTGCTAAAAATCAAAAAAATCTCACATCTACTGGTGTCAGTTAGATGGGTGACCTTGTTGTAAAAGGAAATTAAATTAGTTAAACAAGACTTTCCCCTCGTGAACCAGTGACTGTGACAAGTGACTGCATTGTCTCACAAATGTTTTTTAATAAGTCCCAGAATAACTTTCCCTATAATTTTACCAGGTGCTGAAGTGAGACTGACAGGCCTGTAGTTACCAGGGTCTTCCTTCTTGACATGTATCAATATTTCTTTGTAGACTGATACCTGTGCTGGTAAATGGTATGAAATATTCAGAGATTGATATTATTCTGTTAAAGGTAAGCATTCCTTTCTTTTATACTCAGTAAGAATATCTGGTTAACTTCTGACTTGTAAATCAGAATGGTTGAGCTGGTAGGCCAGATCTGGTCTGCCATATGTTCAATGGAGATTTAGCTTTTTGGGGCAAGGTATGCTGTTCCAAAAACACAATGGGACTGCTGCCATGTTTGTTGGAAAATAATCTGTGGGCTTTCCTGCTTTGCCCCTCTCCCACCCAACTTTGGCATAGCTAGGATACTTTTACCCATGAATTACTGCAGCAAAGCAGCCACAAAAGAAATTATCAGAATTAATTTTAATGCCCTTCTAGCTTGAACTACACAGCTTTTTCCATCACAACATTTTAGAATGTGTCTGTGTACTTGAATTTCTCTCTCTCTTCTTCCTTCTAATTCCTTCCCATCAAGAGTAATTTCATTACAAGAAGGGTACTTTGTGCTTTTCCGTGAGATTACCTCTGTTGTTTCTATTGTCCTTATTTTTTTTCTGGTAAATACTGTAGCAGAATGCAGGAACAATGGCATTTTTAGTTAGCAGGGCAGCACAAGTGGGATCTGAATCTTTCTCATGTTTATAAATATATTGAACTAAAATTGACACTACATTTTTAATTCCTTGAGCAATATAGTTTCACTAGTTTATCTGATAAAACATTCTTTGGCAGGGGGATATTGAAGAAGATGAAGCTATTCCAGATAGTGAACAGGACATAAGACCTCGTTTTCATCGTTCACGGACAGTAGCTCAGCAACATGAAGAAGATCATATTGAAGATGATGACGATGATGACAATGATCTTGATGATGATGATACTATTTCTGACTGGAATTTAAGTATGTCAAAGTAATGTGTAAAATGTTTTAAAATATAGCTACTTGCATAATACAAGAAACAGAGGAGTTTGTGTATAGGAATACTGAGGTTTTGCTTTTGAATAGAAAAAGAACTATCTGCTGATATAATTGGTGATTGGGGCAGAGGGTGAGTCTTTCAGGTGATGTTTTGGCTATATAGCTATTGAAAAATCTAGCCACCTTTAAAATCTTTTTGAATATGGCCAATAGAGCTGCAAACATATACTGGATGCAATTCAACAGAAGCTTTGAATTTTGAATTTTAATTCTACAAGATAATAGAAAACATGTATCACTGTTTTTTAAAAAAGTCTTTGTGGTGGGTTGACCTTGGCTGGACACAAAGAGGAAAACAAAATAGGTTTATTCTCTATTTCCCATCAGCAAGCAATGTTCAGCTACTTCCCAGGAAGCAGGGCTTCAGCATGAGTAACAGTTGCTCTGGAAGGCAAAACACTGCAAATAACAAATGTCCCCCCTTCCTCCTCCTTTCCTTAGCTTTTATATCTCAGCTGACATCATATAGTATGGAATATCCCTTTGTTCAGTTTGAGTCAGCTGGCCTACTTGTGTCCCCTCCCAGGATCTTGCCTACCCCTAGCCTACTGATGGTGGGAATGTTGGAGAGACAGCGCTGATGCTGTGCCAGCACCACTCAGCAGTAGCCAAAACACTGTTGTGTTATCGACACCTTTCTAGCTACCAATGTAAAGCACAGCACTGTGAGGGCTGCTATGGGGAAATGATCTCCATCTCAGCCAGACCCAATACAGTCTTACACATTGTTCTTAGCTTAATAATGCTTTCTTTTACTTCAGTCTTCCCTCTAAATCTGGTTTGTGTGTGGGGTTTTTTTCCCTCCATTTGAACATGCTACTACTAACAGCCATTACCAGTAGTTCAGATGTAGTACAGATGAATGTACCTTGAAGCTTATGGATCAAACAACTTTGAGACATATCTAAACTTTTAATATTATTATTATTGTTATTATTATTTTAGAAGACAAAAAGCACAAATATGTTTTCCTTTGTAAAGTATCTTTTTATAGTTTTAAATTCATAATGCTGTTCTTGTAGTCGTTGTGTGTAGAAATTCCAGAATTAAATCAATATTTCCTGGAAAACATAGCTGAAATGACAGAGGGTGCTCTGTGGCCCACAGTTTTGGTTAAGAAGGAGAGGAAACTAAAGCTGGCTAGGAAAGAGAGAGAACAGAACAGTTAAGAAATCTGTTTTCATATATGTCATCTGGACTTTAGAGAATTCAGATTATCTGAATTTCAGAATTGTGTGCGTGTTTATTATCCAGTGTTCTATATTTGATTTCCAATTTGATCAAAGAAGAAACAGTGCAGCCTGACAGCAGCATTGTTTACTAATGAGACCTGGTAACTAAATATGGAAGCCCACCTTTTTTTCTTCTAGTAGAAAGCTGAAACAGAATCACAGAATATGTGGAGTTGGAAGGGACCCACAAGGATCATCAAGTCCAACTCAATCCTGCACAGGACTATCCCCAAGAGTCACACCATGTGCCTGAGAGTATCATCCAAATGCTTCTTGAACTCTGTCAGGCTTGGTGCTGTAACAACTTTCCTGGGGAGCCTGTTCCAGTGCCCAACTGCCCTCTGGGTGAAGAACCTTTTTCTAAGGTGCTAGTCTATGGGAGTCTGTGCTGTTTGTTATTTTTTTTCAGTGAAGATCTGCTCTGAGTTGAGGGCTCATGTTTGGTTTTATTAAAGCTTGTTGGACATCATCTAGAAGCAGAATAGAAAAAAATTTTCTATTTGTTATCTATTCTAGTAGTTGCTATCTTCCAGCTGAAAAATTATCTATGTCTTGTTTGGGCCCACTAGTAGTTTAGATCCAGTTTAGGATTTTTACATGGTCTGTTTCCTGTCAGTGAGTATTTTAATATCCCTAGTGTATAAGTCCTTTTAGTAGCTATAAAAATGCTGCAAAAATGGCTTTCTAAGAGCTGTGGCTCAGTCCCTGTGTATTGTAATGAAATAAAAGTATCTTTCCTCCTCATGCTCTGGCAGCTCAAAGTTAAAATGAGGACCATACTGTCTAACTACAACTGCTTGTATAATAATAATATAATAAGTAGATTAACACTGTTAATTCCCTTCAGGGAAATGTTCTGCTGCTGCTCTAGATGTCCTGGCTAATGTATTTCGTGATGAACTTCTGCCACACATCTTGCCCCTTTTGAAGGAATTGCTTTTCCATTCCGAATGGGTAGTTAAAGAATCTGGTATCCTTGTTCTTGGAGCAATTGCTGAAGGTAAGGCCATAGTGCATATCAGGTTGCTGAATTTTTGATTGGTTCTAAAGCAACTCTGTGATCCGTTCAGGGTGAATTTACTTGTGTAAGCAAGTATACGTCCTTAGCTGATTTGTTTTTAGTGATTAATCTCTACATCTACTAGTTGATGACTGCAGTTACTTGTTTAATTTTCAAATNATTCAGTGTTTTAAGAAATGGAGAAGACCAGACCTGTGACTTCAGTGCCCTGAGCTGCTTTTTGTGGATGGTTCTCTGATTTAAATGTGATAACTTCCATTTCTTTGTATTTAATTACAGTCTTGGTTTTTTGCCTGTATTTTTAGCATCTCTGTCCATTTAGCAAAATGAAGGAATATTTTTGGGTCCATGCCTGGATTATCTTCTCCTACAGTGCCTAGTGAACATATATTTTCTTTGTTGCTAGAAAGCATTTTTGTTGGTTTTGATTTCAAGTCAAGCAAGGTAAAAGTACTTCTGGCAAATCTCAGTGTATTACTGCCCTTGCTGACTTGAAGTGTGTAGATTTTATTTGCGTCAGTATTGCTGTGATATTAGGAGAAAACAAGAAAATTAAATTTCTTAAGGAATCTTTTTTAATGATATGATGATTTATTATCAAGGCCTAATCTTTCTCTACCTGTCTTGGTCACGCTGAGTAGACTGGCATAAGACTTCTAAGCTTTTTAAACTAATTTTATTTGGATGCTCTTGCTATACTCCATTTAATAAAGCAGAATTTATGGGGATTGGGGAAGCACTGAAGTAGAAATGTAGTTGGAATGAATGTAAATGTCATTGGGGATTTTAATTACTGTTTATGGTGTGGTTTCTTTTTAGGACAACATAAATTAGGTAGACTTGCTTTGTATATTGGTAAAATGTATTACTACACGATAGAGGATGAAAATATGTCCCTTCTAGGAAATAACAAAAAGTTCTATTATGTTTTCTAATTTTCCTACTGTAATAGCTATATTTTTCCTTCTAGGTTGCATGCAGGGTATGATTCCATATCTTCCAGAGCTAATCCCTCACCTTATTCAGTGCCTCTCCGACAAAAAGGCTCTTGTGCGCTCCATTACTTGCTGGACTCTTAGTCGCTATGCACACTGGGTAGTTAGTCAACCCCCAGACACATACTTGAAGCCATTAATGACTGAGTTGCTAAAGCGTATCTTGGATAGCAACAAGAGAGTACAAGAAGCTGCCTGCAGGTGAGCCAAAGCTTAAACAAAAAGTATTATCCATGACACTGCTTTTTCATGGGAAAATATTTTAATTACTTTATTGATGAATGTATGACTCCATTTCTAGCTCTTAATGTATTTTACTTTTTTTCCTTTTAAATTGGAGTAGGTTCAACTTCTTCTGAAGTCGTCACAAATAACTCCGAGTTGTAGTAAAATCAAAACAGATAATTTGCCTTTCTGTTGTCCAGTTTGTTTTTAGAATATATGAATAATCAAACTAAACAATCTATTGCAGTAAAAGAAATTATCTGCATGTGACACCTGTTTTTTTTCAATATTTGAGGTTTATTGACCAAAAATCTGGGTTTTATAGGCCTATGAATGAGGTCAATACTGGAAAACTATACTATCATTGCATTAGCAATGTTTATATTTAGCTCAGGATTAACAAAACATTTGTGTTAGAATGATTTCAAGGGATATTCCCTTTCTCTTGAAAGGAGATCCTTGGAGGTAAGATTCCCTTCTCTCCCTTGTCTGCTGGTATTTAAAAAAATGGACACACCATTAATGAAATGGGTACACCTCTTGAGCAGGAAGCTCAGCAAATAAAGCTTTTACATGTCAATTTGTGTGGGGCAAGAGTGTAGACAGTAGACTGTCAAGAAATTTTCTTCATAAAGCAGGATTAGATCTGTAGCATATATACATAAAAGGTTTTTAATGGAATATTTTTAAATTTTGCTCACCACAGTGTAAGAGCTGAATCTTTGTGTTCAATCAAAATAGATTGAGTTTCTCAGTAATACCATTTTGAAAACATGCCTTGGATGAATTTAAAGACTAAATACAGTTCTACGTTTAAACAGGAATGGGTAGCGTGGGGCATTTTGCAGTGGTCTTGTTCTTTCCAAGATACTGACTTTTCTATTTATGGTGGGTTTTTTTTGTCATTCAGTGCCTTTGCTACTCTAGAAGAGGAGGCTTGTACAGAGCTTGTTCCTTATCTTGCATATATACTTGACACTTTGGTCTTCGCATTTAGTAAATACCAGCATAAAAACCTGCTCATTCTTTATGATGCTATAGGAACTCTAGCAGATTCTGTAGGACATCATCTAAATAAACCAGTGAGTATACCTTATGTTCTGTAGAAACACTCATCATATATTGAAAAACTGGTTTGGTGGGTTTTGTAGTGTGCTTTATATGTTATAAAACATAAATTCTGGCTTTAATAATAATAAATATTTACAGGAAATGTGATTCTCATTATTGTGACTTTTTTTTCCTCATTCTCATAATTTTTCAGCTCAAAGGATATATATATATATCAATAGAGATATGAAATGGGACTTTAAAGAAATTGGTGGAACGTGTGTGCTAATTTCTAATGACTTTTTTTTGGTTTTGTTTGTAACCACTTTCAGTATAGCTAAGCTGCTCTGAGTGTCTTTACAATGCATTGAAACACATCATCATTAGAAATTGCTTTATCCAAGAGTGGGACAGATGTGCATTTTATATCTAAAAACACAGAATCCTTTGGGCAAAGCAATGATAACACAGGCAGATGTAGTGGGGTTTTTGTAGTGTGCATGTTCATTAATAGGATATACATACATGTCACATGCATCTTATGATGGCTGTTTAAATTTGCTTTATTTCTCTATAGTGCTTCATATGACATAGACAAACTAGGATAAAACAATTTGGGTTATTGCCATGGCATTTTACTTGCCATTCAAGACTCCACACCATCAAAGGACATCTTTTTCAATCTCTCTCTGGCCCTGGCCAGCTTGACTTTTGACAGCACCAGGAGGAAGCTAAATGGGAGCTCCTGGTGATGGTGGGACTTTCTTCAGTCACTTAGAATATTGTATCTTTGGACACAGCATTAGCTAGCAGCATCTGTTGTCTCTTTGGATACTTTCTGGAAGCAACAGTACTACAAGGATGCCTTGCTTAATGTCCTTGTGACTGACAGCAGTGGTAGGGAAAATGCAACATTTTATACAGAATTGCTAAATGTGCCCTTCTGGAGGAATAGAAAATTACTTTCTTCATGGATGGATAGTTGATTGAGGAAGAGGTTTCAGGAACTTGGGGGAATAGGGTTGTGGCATCAGGGCAATGGGAAATGGTTGAGAAAAGCAGGTGGCAGATGCACAGCTAGATTGCATTGCTGGTAAAAATGTTTTCTGTAGCCCCTGAGTCAATCCTATAGATTTGTAAAACCCAGGCAGCTATTAAAAGTTGCTAGACTGAAGCCAAAGCTAGAGGAAAAGATTTGTTCTGCAAATGTACTTATGTGCTTCAGCAAAAAATCTTAAAACATAAATTTTAAGTTCTAATATTAAACTACTTCTACATATTGCAACAATAATTGAATTACAGTATATCAATTTTCTTTTGCTGAAAAAGTAGAATATATCCATTTTCTAACTTTGAAATAAACTAGTATGCAATTGAGTGTTTCAGTAGCTGATGCATTTTCATCTTAAACAGGAATATATTCAGATGCTAATGCCTCCATTAATCCAGAAGTGGAACATGTTGAAGGATGAAGATAAAGATCTCTTCCCTTTATTAGAGGTAAATGTTAAAATTTGAATGTGTTTTATCAACTTCTTTTGGGAATTACCCCTTTTATTAAGGATGCTCCTGCTAGGAAGTGTGACTATGAAAGCTGTCAGTGTTAGGTATTTCCCATTATGGAGAAAATATTACAACAATAAGTGAGAAAATTTTGTGACTGAGGAAATGTCATTAAGCTTAGCAGAAATCTTTAAGATTTATTTTTTTCCTGCCATTCTTGATTATCTTCTTTGGGATTATTTGTTTTTAAAAAAAATTGTTTCATCCCTGTTGTTCTTGTCTTCTCTTTCTCCTTGCTCTCCCTTTGTCCCTCCATTAAAACAATTACTGACAGGCTGAAGTTATGAACCAGACAATGTAGACTACATTGTATAAGCCCTAACATTATCCAAGAATTATGAAACTAATTTCTCTAGAAGTGTTTTCCTGCTTCATACTTGTAAAGTACATTGTCAGGATACTGAAGTTTAGTGTAAGTGCTAGCTGAATTATAGTAGTCTTCATATGAACTGTCTTGGCCACCTCAAAGAAGATGCTACTCCTGAGAAATTTTCTCAATTGACATACATAGGAGAGAGTAACAATTAGCTAACAGTTGCCTTGGCTCAGCTAATTGGTACTACCTTTACAGGTTGGTTTTACTTAATCCGTTACTTATGGGTATACTTAAAAGTCTTTTAATTTACCTCACACAAGTAAAAGGTACTTGGGGGAGGTGAGGAAAGTTAGTGTCTCTCTTGCTTTTTTTTTCTTCTTCTTTATTTTATTCCAGTGCCTGTCATCAGTTGCTACTGCCTTGCAATCTGGCTTTCTTCCATACTGTGAGCCTGTGTACCAGCGTTGTGTAAATCTGGTGCAGAAGACTCTTGCACAAGCCATGGTATTTTTCTATTGCTATTCCAATGTTTTCACAATATCTCCTTAAACCAATGTATTAACTATTTAAAGTTAGGGGTTTTCAGGGAGATGATTAGTAGTATTAACTGTTGAATATTTAAATGAAGCTGCAGTTCTGAAACAGTTTGTTTTTACTTTTATAAGCATACCCCAAGAAAATCTAATACTTATTTTGAAAATGCATAATTATTTGTTGCAGTTGCACAATGCTCAGCCAGACCAATATGAGGCTCCAGATAAAGATTTCATGATTGTGGCTCTTGATTTACTCAGTGGTTTAGCTGAAGGACTTGGAGGCAACATTGAACAGCTAGTGGCTCGCAGCAATATCCTGACACTAATGTACCAATGCATGCAGGTGAGATGAGAAACCTGTTTAATCCAAGAATTTTCTTTCTTAAAAGATTCAGAAACACTTCTAGAATTGTCAGGTTTTTTTCTTCCTCTCTTTAGGATAAAATGCCTGAGGTACGGCAGAGTTCTTTTGCATTGTTAGGTGATCTGACAAAGGCGTGTTTTCAGCATGTTAAGCCTTGCATCGGTATGTTTCTTTTACTTAACTTGTTTTACAAACTGATAAGAGGCTGATTTAGCCATTGTTAAGTTCCCTTTTTTGTGGCTTGCCCTGTCATGGTGTTGTAAGTTTTCATTTTCTTTTACTAGCAAGGGTCTGTAGTCTTTTCTCCTTTGAACTGTGTGTTAAAAGATGTGTTGTTTTCTTTGTATACAGTGCAAAAGTTTATTTTGTTGCTTGATTTTTATAATGTAACATGCTTTGTGTTTTGCTGGAATACAGCAAAACAGATGTACTTAGACTTCAATTGTAAGAGTTGCTTTATTTAGTAAATTCTAGAATTTGTGGGGTTTTTTGTTCTACTAGAATCCATGAATGCTTGGATAGGCTTGCAATTTGATTTTTAGTGAAATATTAGTCACAAAGATAGGTTATAACATCTGCCAAATAAATTTTAATCAAGACTGTGATTTTCTTTCTAGGCTTCATTTTTGTTGGCTGTTGTTCNTTGAAAAGATTTGCATTGATCTGCTTAGGTTGTATCATCCAGGTTAATCTGATATATAGCAAAAATACAGCTCTTATTAATTCAGCTGTAATGCTTTACGAGAATTTAAATATGCTTACATGATTTTAAAAAATCCTATTTCCCCTTGTGATCTTACAATAAAGGAACAAGATGGTTTATTGTGTGATGAGATTTTAAAATGTTGTTCTTTCTAGCTGATTTCATGCCCATTTTGGGAACAAATCTAAACCCTGAATTCATTTCTGTGTGTAACAATGCCACCTGGGCGATTGGAGAAATCTCCATACAGATGGGTAAGATTTTTTTTTTTCCCTTTGAATATTTGCATATTTAGAATGGTTTGTCTGGGTTGGGGTTTTTTTAATAATTTTTAGTGATGCTTTCATGTGAAAAATTTAAATTAAGTTTTACATTCTTGTCCTTGACAGTAAGTTCAAGGTACCAGATCTAAATAGATTGTGTATATTAATGGTCATTTTCTTCTGAATGTTTCTTTTTGGCTGTTTCAGGTATAGAGATGCAGCCTTATATTCCAATGGTGTTGCACCAGCTTGTAGAAATAATTAACAGACCCAACACACCAAAGACATTGTTAGAGAACACAGGTATCCAAAAATTGAACCATTTATGGTGAAGGGAATTAGAGGGTTTTTTCTATAATGATTTAAAAAAATCAAATAGAACTTATTTTTTTGCTATGTATTTGGTTTTTATAAGCAAAAACAACTGTTTTGCAGAAGTTCTTACAAGTCTCAGTCTTGCAGAAAAACATGTCATATATCTAGATTATTAAAGTTATTGCTTTCTCACCTTTATAACATTTTATATTTATTTATCATCTATTTAAGTATTCTTCCAATTTTATTTATGGATACAATATGACAAATGTATGGAGTAACACTTAAAGACTTAGTGGCTTTACACTGATTTTAATATATGCATGTCCTTACATGTGTACTGTATGTATGTCTAGTGTTTGAAACAAATGTAATTGGCATATATATAACAAATAATTAACTCTTTGGATTTGCAGTAATGTGCTTTTAAAAAAAAATATTAATTTGTAGTAATATGCACAATAATATAGATCTGTGATGGCAGTTTTAACCACAACGTAACTGAAATTCTGTGTAATTTTATTACCTGATCACTTAATAACAAATTTCTGAAAAGAAGTCTTAACAGTGGCATGTACATTTCTATGTTCTGGCCAGCTGCTTTGTCTTCCAAATTGGGAGCAGTCCCCAAATGTCTTATTGAACTGGAATTTCTGAGACTTGTTCTTTTGCATTTATAGAGGGCATGTTCTGGTATGAAGAGCACCTTCCATACTTCAGCAAAACTTTATTAATAATTTAACAGGTTTCTGGTTTGCTATTTCACTGATTGAGAATATTTTGACTTTTTTTCTGTTTGTAAACTGTCTTGTAAGAAAAAATGATAGTTTAGTCATTATACGGGACATAATTGAAAATGATGCAAAGTCAGTGCTAGTTATATTTGGGCTTGAGCTAAGTATGAGATAAATTGGGATTTCTTTCTATGTGTATTTTTCCTCCAGTATTCTCTACACCCCATCCCCTTATTTAGTATGGAAGGTGAACTTGAAGGAAAAATTGCCTAGTTGTCTGGCATATTATAGGTGCTGCTTTTTGAAAAGATAATTTTCACACTAATTACTTGTTATGAAATGCACCATGGAATAGTATAGCAAAATTAATTTTCTTTCCCCCTGCCCCAACCCTCTTCATCTGCACTGATGGATATGTAATATCTGTAGCTGAGAAACATCCAGTACCTAAAAGTTTACTTCCATCACTGCTAGAGAATTTTTTGAAGTATCCAAACATTATTTTTTTTTTAGTATCTTAATAGTTACTTTAAATGCAGATACATAACTACAAATAAATTGTGTGGTGTACTTTTAAGTTTGTTGTGGGATATTGTGCTGCATGCCATTGGTATGTGCAAGGGTATTACTGTTTTCTGCTGTAGGTTGTTATGTAATGAGCTATAAAAACACTTCTCTTATGTAAACATATGAGACCAGCTTAAGTAAAAGTAGTTGCATAGAAAATAATGAGTACATGCCAAAAAGTTAAGCTTTGACAGAAATTACTATTTCTTGTACAGATTCTACCTGTGAGAATTTACAGATAAACCTTAAAAATGCATTTTCATTTGAAAGTATCACTTCAAATGCAGTTTTATGTTAGATCTACCAAAAATTTGACACTGCGTATTGAAATCAAGTAATGTCTGGGCAAAATAGTACATTACCAGTGAGCTGCAGCTTTCATGGAATGGGTACATTTTTAACTGCTAGTGTATCCTACACTAAACTTTTATTGGAGAAAGCATCATCTGCTTTACTGCATGTTTCATGAAACTGTTCACAAATGCCTGTTAATTAGAGTGTTGCATAGTATGTCCCTTGAACATAGGTTTCCTTTCTCTGCTTCATATAAATCTGATGGATTTTAATATTATTCATGTATTTTGCTTCAAGTAATCCTGATACATTATTTCCCACCTTCTCTTTTTTCTAAAGATTAATCTTTTGTGAGTTGAGCAAACACCATTAAAACACACTTGCATGATGATATTTTCTTCAGTCTGGCCCTCAGAACCAAGGACCACACTACCTAATCATTCAGGGAAGCAGTTTTGCTTTTCATGTGCTTTTGTATCAGAAGTCAGATTCTTATACAAGCTTTATGAGGAAGTTTTTCTGAACAGGAGAAATATTGAGATTAAAAATTAATTTTCTCCAGTCAGTTGCTGTGAGCTAGCAACCCCTTTAATTTCTCTACAAGACTATGAAGAAAGCAAATATTTGGGGCTCTTTGAGAGTGTTTAATCTATTTAGTGTTTATTAGATAGACCACAATGTATTCAATGTAAAAGTGTTTATAAATATATTTTTACTGACAGATAGTAGACCTATTAAAATCTTGAATTCTAAATATTGAAAAAATAAAATATTTATCACTACTTGATACTAAAACTGAAAATGGTTAATTCCTTTCTGTCAATAGTATTCATAATAGTACTTTTTATTTAAAACTTTGAAGTGTATGGTAGGTAAATTTACTGTAAGAGATGATTCTGAAGAGGGCAGAATGACTGCTTACATCAGAAAGCCTTTAAATTGTGTTTTTTGGTGTTCTCTCATTTACTTCTTTAATTTTTCTTTTACCCTGGAGAGTATACCATGTATGTTGCTGCCTCTTATTCAAGGGGTGGTAATTGACAGCACTGGTGAAATCTTATGT
>VYXB01009763.1:376548-392221 GCA_013397135.1 Pachyramphus minor | reverse complement strand
TTTGTTTTATTTTGTTTTAATGTCCAAGCCACGAGCAGCCATTTTGTCCAGGAGAATGATATGAAATGGTATCAAAGACTTTCTTAATCTGCCTCCATATATTTCTGGCTTCTTACGTGGAAGAAGGGAGGGAGAAGAACATCATCACCACTTCCTTGGGAGGTTTCCCTTCCACAGTGATCAGGAGATCATTGCTGAAGAGTCAGGAGACTTTGGAAGCTGTTGCATTTCTTCTGCTGTTCTCTTTCAAGTCATTTATTTGCCTGGGGTTTTTTTTGGGGGGTCAGAAAACAAAGATGACTTGGTGACCTCTGCTCCTAAAGGGTTGTATCCCAGAAGTCCCAATAAATACTTAAAGGAGCAGAGATGTCAGATTCCAGCACGAGAAGCAGCAGAATTCCTGGGAGGAGGCTCTTCCAGGCCTTTTAATGACCCCCAGTGGCCGAGATCAGTTTTCTCTGCAGCTTTGCAGAAAAACACATGCCCAGGGCTGGAAAGGCTTTGCAGCAAAAGTCACTTCCAGAACTTGGCTGTGCAGGATCCAAGCACCAAGAAATAATGTGGATATCAGCTCCAGCTTGGGACACAACCCGAGCTTCCTTCTGGCAGTGCTGGTTGCTGGGCTTTCTCAGCTCCTTGAGCTCAGCTTCCTCTGTCTGTCCCTGGATTCAGAAGACCAAAAAATAGATGAGAATATTGGCTGTGCCTTGTGGGAGGAGCATCAGCAGGTTTGAGGATGTGATCTTTAGAAAATAAACAGACTCAGGTTAGTGTGCTCTAATGCAGGAGCTGTTCTGCACCTTTTTTTACCTCATTGTTTTCCTTTTTTTACCTCATTATTTTCCTCTTTTAAATATGCTTGATAACCAGTCTTCAGACTTCAGAGGAATTCTGAAGCTAATTCTGCATTTGGATGTTCTGGGGGGCTAAATGCTTTGGTTTGTTGTTTTTTTTTAAGAGAGGATGTCTCTAGTCCTAGGTTAAAAATTAGAAAGTGTAACATGCCTGTTGATACCTGCATTGATATCAAACTTGTGATTGCTCTGCTTAAAGATAACTGGTAAAAGTTGCTGCTTCTCCTTCAAAGTTTTAAAGAAACTCCTAAAAAATGAAGGCTTTGAAGGACCATTTGCACACAGGTGACCTCTCCAGTTTGTAGCTTCTCCATAGGTCCTAGGGGCAGGTATTTAAACATGAAATTCTATCTGATCCCTTGGCTCAGATTTTCTATCATACCTGTGCTTTGTTTGGGGAAAAGTCTTCTGAATTTTCCATTGGAAAATGTCAACAAGGTTAAAGAGGATAAAGAATCAGCTGTGGTTACCCCATCCCTGGAAGTGCTCAAGGCCAGGTTGGATGGGGCTTGGAGCAACCTGGACTAGTGGAAGGTGTCCCTGTCCATGACAGGGGGGTTGGAATGAAATGATCTTTAAAATCTCTTCCACCCCAAAACCTTTCTGTGTTTCTGTGATAAAACTGTCAAGAAATGGAACTGTCATCCCCGAGGCAGAGGAAGTGGAGAGCAGCAGTTTGCCCTGTCTGCAAATTTTAATTTCTTTGCAGTAATTAGGGACAGACCAAGGTAAAGGTGCAGCTCCACTTGGTTAAAAGCACCTTTCCTGGACAACCTGTTCAAACATTGCCCAGTGTCAGTGCAACCACCTGCAAGATCAGAGGAGAAATATTTTGTGCAGGGTGAGTTTCCCTTTCCTGAAGCTGGAGCAGGAATAAATCATTTATTTTCTTAACAGGAAAACATTAATGTGGAACAGAGCAGAGTCCTCATTTAGACATGATGCTCTGACATTTTATGCAGGATCAAATACTGACTGAGAATTCGTAGTAATTCTTCAAGGTCAAGTTCCTGTGTCCAGAAAGGACCCAGCTGAGTGGGAAATTCTGCTTGATGGAAATCTGCAAAGCGTAACCCGTGTCCTTGCATCTGCAGTGACATAATTTTGCTCTGGGATTTTGGAGCAGGAGCACGTAAGGAGATTGTAATACAGCAGGCATGTTTGATGTCCTGTCCTAAATCCCAAACTATTAACTTAATTAATGTTGTAGGCTCTTAACACCTTTCCCTGCTCAGGAACTGCCTCGAATGAGGCTGGAAAATGATGCTTCTTGACCTTTCTTGGCCTTGTAGAGGCAGAAATTTGTGCTGTTTGGTCTGGATTAATTATTTCCCTCCCAGGGTCCTGATCAGTCTTTGATGGAGAGCTCCACGTGGGCTTTTAGCTCTGGGGTTAAGCAGCTTCATGCCAGGGGCAGCTGCACCTTGACAGGGTGTGTAGAGCTACATTTGTAGATACACAAACCAAAAGCCGCTTTCTAACTCTTACAAGGATACTTTAAAGGGTAAATGAGGGGGTTTTTTCCCCACTGTAAAGGTGGATAATATAATTATGCTCTTTTTAGCTTGAGTAGTGCTGTCCTCTGACACAACCAGCCTGGTTATGTGCAAGTGTTTGTTTCTTTAGAGAGGTGCTGGTGCAGAAAAAAGATGCAAAATGGCTCCAATTGATTTGCTCTTTGTGTGAACAAAGGGGAGGCTGAGATGTTAAGTTGCCATTTGATGTGGAGATTAAATTCTCTTTGAGCCATGATGAGCTATTTTGAGTAGGTGATCCCTTAATCAGACGTTTTTTAGGTATCTTTAAAGTGTTTAGTTTAGGTCTGAAGCTTGTCTGAAAATATTTGGGGCCTGGAAGAAGTGTCCCCATAAGAAGGCCTCCATCTTTTCTCCATAAGGAGAGAAGAGGAGATGGTGGGGAATGTAGAAACTTGATTTTCCTTAGTGTTCAGGACAGGACTGAAGAGTTGGATATCCCAAGGTCTTGCCTGAGGCCTGACACTAATTCCTTCCCCACTTCTGGGCAAAATCTGAAGCAGCACTTCTTTCCCTAATGATATTGATAATTTGTGTTTCACACTGCTCTTCCCTTTGTAATTTTGAAGCATATTGAGGATCTTGCTGTGATTATGAAAATTGCAAGGAAATATTTCTGTGTTTCCAAGCTGTCAGACTGGGCAACAAGGCAGGAGGAAAAAAAAGCCTGCCTCCTACTTCTTAGGGATCAAAAGGCTGGTAGAGGATGGGGGAAGATCTTGGGTGTCCAGTCTCCTGCCAGATGATGCCTTAAAACACACATTATATAGATTTTAGCCCAGACATTTTGTCTCTTGCTAATTCCCTCACTCCTGAGGACGTTTCATCATTATAAAGGTCTTGTTGGAGATTTTCCTTTGAGTGCTAAAAGCTTTGCTCCCCTCTGCCTTCTTCGTCTGTGATTTAAAAACCACAGATGCTGATACATCTCTGAGACAGAATCTATTACACTTTTCCTGCCAAGCAGAGCTGTGGCACTTGCTTTATTTCCCTGACTGAGAAACTCAATTTGTTCTTTGTTGGTGCTCAGCTGGCCACGCTGCTGAGCACCAGCAGGGCTCCCTCTGTGCAGTGGTTCCCATTAGCTGCCTCCTTCTTAATTTCATTATCCATTTCTAATGGATATTTAATGTCTGAGCTGAATTTTACAGTACCAAGGAAGTGTTTTGGGGAGGGCATGATTGACCATTCACCACTTTCCTATAGAGAAGATCTCCAGGATGGGAAATGCTTTTATTGGTGTTTTTTTTCTCTTTTTTCCATGAAGGGGGATGCTGGAGAATTCACATGTGTGTATTGAGCTTCCTACCAGTTTCTAGCAATTACCAGGTTTCCTTCTTTATTCACAAAGTTTTGAATGTTTGGTTGGATGTGTGTGGAGAAAGTCTTTGTCCACTTGGGTCTATTCAGGTGTAAGAAGATTGCCCAGAGAGGAGGAGTTGGAACTGGATGATCTTGAAGGTCCCTTCCAACCCAAACCATTCTGTGGTTCTGTCATAGTTCTGGGACATGATGATCCCTGGGGATCATAATGGGAAACAGAGAAATCTTCCATTTTCTGAAAAAGAGACAAAGACAGCAAGACCTCTTGCTGTTGGCCTTCTAACACGGTGAGAGAGATACCACGTGCAGTGCATCATCTCTCCCCTCTCTCATTTTTTGTCCCACATAAGGTGAATAGAATGGCAAAATTGTAATTTCTCAGGCATGAAACGTCATGTGGCCATATTTTATAGGGTTAAAGCAAACAAACAAATGAAAAAACCCCTCCAAATAAAACCCCCAACCAGAGCTATCTGATGTCTGGAAAGTTTCATTCTTTTGCCTTACAGTTGTAGCCAGGAAATTTTGGTGTAGTTTTGAAAGTGGAAAAAGAGTTTTCTCCAAGGGCCAACTGCCATAAAGTGAGAAACAACAAAATGAAAACTGTTAATATTTATGTGAACACCAGTGCACAAAGCTAATGGAGGGGGATCAGTATTCATCCCCTGGAAAATAGAGATTATATCTCCCTCTATCATCCCTTTTCTGCTGAGCTTCTGGTGCATTTATTCACTGTTTTATGTCCTCAGCAAAGACTTACACTTACAAGTTGTGTTTTCCCACCACAAAGGGACAGGCAGTGAAAACAGAGTAGGATGGGCAGTGCTGCCTTTTGGAAAGGCAAGGACAGAAGAGATCTTGCTGATGCTTAAGGTGTGTTCTTGTGATATTGTGGTTTGTTAAAGCAAAGCCTGGGAATTGTAACACGTGTGATCTGCTCCATCAGGTATTTCCTGGACCATAGAGTGGATTTAGCTGAATTCCTCTGGAGGGAATGACTGTTTTTAACTCCCAGTATAAGTGATACTCATGTGCTGAAAATAAGTCTTCCTTCTTTTCAAGGACAGCTGCAGTAAAGGGAGCTTAGGGATGAATTTCCCCCTTCCATGACCTGCAATCTGCTCCACAGCAAGAGGGAATGGAAAGGTTTTTTGATTTTTTTTTGTTAGTTAGGGTTTTCGTTTGTTTTTTTTTACTTTTTAAACACTATTTATGTTATAGATACGCTCAGCAGCATTTGTTAACTCGGAAGACAACCAGGAGTGTTCAGCACTCGGCCAAAGCCAGGCACTGTGTTGCAAATGCATCTCTCCCTCTGGAGAGGAGGGAACAGAGGTGTAAGTGGCTTTACCAGAAGCAATATCAAGTCACTTTGTGCACTTTGCTGGAGGGTTGCTCAGAGAAACTGCAGAGCCCACAGCTCTCACTCTCATTTCCATGTCTTTACCCACTGGAGAGGCTCATTTGATACGTTCTCCTGACGGGGTGTGGGGCTCTGTGAGCCACCAGCTCAGCTGCCTGTTCAGGATGGTTGAATTTAGTTCAGTTAATCCAGGCAGGGCTGTTTAGCTCAGACACACTGTCCTGATGTGGCTGCAAGCCTTCAGTCTGTTATCTGGCAGGTTTTTGTCTCTTTGTTGGATGGGGATTTGGGAAACATGGTGGAAGGTGCCCCTGCCCATGGGTGGGGTCTGGAAGAAGAAGATCTTGAAGGTCCCTTCCAACCCAAATCACTCTGATTCCATGGTTTTTCATGTCTTGTAAAGTAAGAAAAGGAGGAGATGAGAAAAGTGATGCTAGCTCAGTACAAGTGCTTCCACAAATAAAATTAATTCCCTGTCCTTGGAGCCTCCAGAGGATTCACTGAAGTTGGCCACTGTTCTTCCCCGTGCTTCAGCAATGCAGAAAAATTGGCTAAACACTAATCACTGAAGTCTGTAAAAAGAAAAAAAAAATACAGGAAGTCAAAAGAACAGCTAAATTTTGGGGGTTTAATTTATTTTCAGCACTGGGGGAGGAAAATTTGCTGTTACTTGCAATTTGCCCACAACTTAGAAATGTAAAGAAATATATGTAGTTGTAGAATCATAGAATGGTTTGAGTCGGAAGGGAATTTAAAGATGATTGAGTTCCAACCCCCTGCCATGGGGGGGCTTCCACTAGCCCAGGTTGCTCCAAGCCCCGTCCAACCTGGCCTTGGACACTTCCAGGGATGGGGCATCCACAGCTTCTCTGGGCAACCTGTGCCAGGGCCTCCCCACCCTCACAGGGAAGATTTCCTTCCTAATGTTTAACCTAAATATTGACTCATTTAGTTCAAAACCATCATACCTTGCCCTATCACTACCTTCCCATGTAAAAAGTCTCTCTCTCTCTGTTTTATAAGCCCCCTTTAAGTGCTGAATGCACATATTTGGCTATATCAGATGCACATATCAGGTAGATCAGGCTTTGCTCTTTGCACAGAAGGACTGGTAGGATCTAAATATGCTGGAAGTAGAGGAGATCACTCATGTCTTCAGAACTGTAGTTTCCAGGAGAAGGCTGTGGATGTCCTTGCCAGAAGAAGGTTGTAGATGTCCTTTCCAGGAGAAGGTTTTAGATGTCCTTTCCAGAAGAGGGCTGAATCAGTCCTTTCCAGGAGAGGGTTGGATGTGTCTCCCTGACAAGGACATGGTGCGGTGTAAGCCCAATTTCCATTTTGAGAAAACACACTTCACAGACTGGCTTAAAAAGACAGGCCTGGCTGCCTTAAATGAATAAACACCGTATAACAGAGTGCCTGCCTTCAATCCTGGCTGGTTTTGGGGGGCTCCAGCCTTGCCTCACACGTGAGCGAGCTCGTTATTCTTGGAGGAGCCGTTAAGGGACATATGTCTGAGGGATCAGGCCCACCCCAAAGAGCAGATTTAATTACACGCATGGCAAGCTCATGGACTTGCTGGAACAAAGAAACATCCAGTGCAAGCTCTTCTGGGGAGGAAATGTTTAATCAGGCGTGTTTTGTGCAGAGCTTGCCGTGACGGAACGTCAGGGAGCAATTCATCCCCGGCACCAGAGCAAAAATGGTGATTAATACAATTATAACCATTTATTCCACTAATACTAGGGTTTAACCAGTCTGGTTGTGTCTTTTCCCTGATTCAGGAGATAGGAGATAGGATACAATTATTTCCATATACGTGAAGCTCGGATAATGTGATAGCTCAAATGCTTACTCTCTAGTTGCTGATTTAATTATATGAAATGTCAAGTTAGTTTAAGAAATACTTGGGAAAACCCCTGCCTCTGTCAAGTAGGAATATGCCAAGTGTTTCAGAAGACAACTTGTACCTTACTATTAGAAAAGAAAAAAAAAATCAGGCCAGAAAGCAACACTGTGCAATGTGTAATGTATCTTGAATATTACAGTAAAATTGGAGCAATAGGTGGGATTTGCTTTCATATTTTGAAAGGTGAATAAGCCAGCTTTGTGTTGCTCATGGTGGGTCTCACAGATTCGTTTTTATTGTTGCTGAGTTTTAAATATAGTGAATAAAGGTAGAATCAGGAGTTTGGTTTGCAGTTTGCAGTTTATGAGGTCCCTCAGAGGGATCTGCATTTGACACGTGAAGGTGAACTTTGCTGCTGAACACTGGACCCCAGGAACAAAGATTAATACTTCAAGGCATATATATCTAAAAGAAAAACAGACAAGTTGAGGGTTCTGCTGCCATTGGGTCCTCTGCCTCAAGGAGATGGACTTCTGATCTGGAAGAAAGACCTGGGTGAATAAAAGGAGTGGACATGCTCTTTGCTGAGATCAGAGAGTGTTGGGAGCTCTGAAGGGCAGGGAAACCACATCAGTTTAACAAGTTGCTGTGGTTTGTTTGTCTGCTGTACCTGATGCAAATGTGAAAGTCCTCAATCCTGGCACCAGTCGTTCTCCTGTGTCACCAAGAACTCAGCTTACAACTACACAGGGCACCCCACAAATATCCCCCCTGAACCTGACTTTCTAAGAGTGATTTATTGAATTTCAGAGGTGTCTTTATGGTTGAATTATGAAATTTCAGAGGTGTCTTTCTGGTTGGATGTAGCCCCCTGGTGCCTGGGTCACATCCTCCTGCAAAAGCCAGGCCACTCCATCAGCCCTCAGAAGTTTACTTTGACATAAACTACTTTTGAGATGCAAAATATTTGGAAATCTCTTCTGAACACAGGGCTGAATTTAGTAACATCCTTGTGGCATTATTGGATCAACAAGCACTTTGCACACCAGTGTCATCAGAGTGTTTGAAGAAATAATTGGTTGCTATTTTGGGGTAGAGCTTAAGTAGAAAAATATTAATACGAAGTGAGGAACTTTGTCAGTATTTAAGGAATACTTTGCCAGACTTGGGAAGATAAATGTCTTGTCAAGAAGAACAGACAATAGTTTCTTTTACTAATTATGGACAAAGACTGTCTGAATTTTAAGAAAGCTATCTAGAAAAAGGGAAAACTTTCAAATAGGCATTAAGAGTATTTTTCGTGCTCTTCGAATAACAGTTCTGCCTTCTCGGTAGGTTTTTGCAAGATCAGTGGTCTCTGGATGGGGATTAAATATATGGAATAGTTGTAATGTGATTAACAATGGAATTCCACATATGTCCTGATATGACACCCAGCCAAGGCCAGGTTGGATGAGGCTCTGAGCAACCTGATCTCATGAAAAACATCCCTGCCCATGGCAGGGGGGTTGGAACTGGATGATCTCTAGGGCCCCTTCCAACCCAAACCATTCTCTGATTCCACCATTCTGTGAGACAGAAGTGGTTACAAGGCTCCTCAGCAAGCCCAGGTGTTCTCTGTTTGGTATTGTAGATACTGAGACCAGCTCTGGATGGATCTTGGAGGTCTTTTCCAGCCTTAATGATTCTGTGATACTCAAGTCCAGTCAAACCTCTGGATAGGATGTCACAAATTGTACTGATAGAGATGCATTTCTTATGATAATCCAGTGGTACCATTGCTGCTCCTCTGAAGATTCAGATTTATTTTGGGGAGCTGAAAAGCTGGAGTTTCTTTTCCTCAAATGGTTGCAAGTCATCCAAATTCAGCCTTCCAGTACCTAGAGGGGGCCTACAGGAAAGCTGGAGAGGGACTTTTTACAAGGGCATGGAGTGACAGGATGAGAGGGAATGGTTTTAAACTGAGACAGAGTAGGTGTGGATTAGATATTAGGAAGAAATTCTTTACTGAAGGGTTGATGAGGCACTGGAACAGGTTGCCCACAGAGAAACTGTGGATACCCCATTCCTGGAAGTGTCCAAGGCTGGGTTGGATGGGGCTTGGAGCAACCTGGTCTCGTGGGAGGTGTCCCTGCCCATGGCAGAGGGTTTGGAACTCAGGGATCTTTAATGTCCCATTCAACCCAAACCATTCTATGTTCAGTTCTATGATTCCATTTAGCAAATTCTAAGAATGTTCTAAGAGAAAGGATCAAAAGTCTCTTCTAGTTTAAAATATTGGGTTCTTCATCATAACAGAGGAATTTACGGTGAGTTGTTTAAGGCTTTGTAATAAGAATGAATTTGTGTTCGTGGACTTCTGAATGAGTTGAAGTTGGAACTCCAGTAAATCAAGGTTAATTTGACCCATTTATGAGGAAGTAAATTATTTGTAGGAGCACAATATAATCAGTCTTGTTTCTGCAAGCAGAAGGAGTTCCCAGAAGAGGAGGTGCCTTTTGCAGGTCTGGTCTCAAACGGTGCCAGAGTCACTGTGAGTGTCACTGAGAGCTGCTGTGGGTCCCTTGTGCTGCTGTGTCTGTGTGGATATGTGGGATTGTGTGATGTTGCTGTTCTTCCTCTCCTTAAAGTTCTTAATCATGACCACACATCTCTTTCTGGTTGTTATGTCCTTTAATACATGTAAGGTGTTGTCAATCAGTTCCCAAAATTGACGTTGTTTTATACACACATTTCTGTGTGTGTAAAAAACCCGTGTGTGGATTTTTTTTCCCCTTTGTTTGTCATGTATTTTCTGCTTCTGTGGATTTGTTTAGGTGCAATTCCCTGGAATATTGTGTTAAAGCTCCTGTTCCAAGTCCTGCAGACCCTGGCAGGGCTGCTGAGGGATCATTTGACTGGCACGGGGGCTGAGTCATCCTCCCAGCCCGACCTTATGGCCAGAATCATGGAATTCAGCCTCTTTGTACAAGGAGCTTCAGGGAGAGAAAAAAGGTGGAAGAACTCCACAGTGGAAGAAGAAAAAGATGGGAAAGGAAAAGAGGAGAAAAAGGAAAGGGAAAGGGAAAGGAAGAAAAGAAAAGAGAAGAGAGAAGAGAAGAGAAGAGAAGAGAAGAGAAGAGAAGAGAAGAGAAGAGAAGAGAAGAGAAGAGAAGAGAAGAGAAGAGAAGAGAAGAGAAGAGAAGAGAAGAGAAGAGAAGAGAAGAGAAGAGAAGAGAAGAGAAGAGAAGAGAAGAGAAGAGAAGAGAAGAGAAGAGAAGAGAAGAGAAGAGAAGAGAAGAGAAGAGAAGAGAAGAGAAGAAAAGAGAAGAGAAGAGAAGAGAAGAGAAGAGAAGAGAAGAGAAGAGAAGAGAAGAGAAAACTTTTTTAAAGTCTGAAGTAATGGGCAAACCTATCAAAAATTTCCTTTTCCGCTCCGAAGTAATGTGAAATCTTGTTAAAATTTTGAAGTATATTTTTATGCCGTGGTTGTACATAAATAGTTATTTCATAAGTAATCACCTGAGCTCAATCAAGAAAGCACAAAAGAAACCATAATATTTCCATTATCTCCTTTCCCTCAGACCCCTTTGACTCCTTCTCCCATCAGGTCAGTTTTTATGGCAGCTGAGCACCTGGTTAATACCTTTAGGTATTTCAAGCTGAGTCTGGGGTCTTGTGTCTGTCGAACACTCCACATTTAATTGAATGACTTCGTGTCATTTTGGGCTCAGATTGACCTATGAGGAGTTTTACCATGTTTTTGTACATCACTGGTTCCTGGTCCAGCTCAGTCCCAGAGTTTGCTGCCTCCTAAAGGAATCTGTGCCTTTCTTCTGATGTTGCATAAAAGCACCAACAAAAGAGAGTTTTTATTAATCTTTTGGGCAGTGATTGGCATCATCCATCAGCCCAAACCACACCAGTGGGGAAAGCATGTGCTGGTGTAAAACAGTGCCTGCTCCTGCCTCTTTTTCCCTTAGAGTGTGTGAGTCAGAGCCTTTAATTCTCTCTGCTACAGTTCCCCCTGTAAATTAGGGATAATTATTGCCTTCCTCACAATTCTGAGGTATATTGGAAAGTGAGGTTTGGAAATATGTTTTGTTTTTCAGACACAGATGTTACAAGATTAGAGTTTCCACCTACTTTTTCTCGTCATTCCTGCAATTATAAGTATTTCATTATCTGATAAACCACCCAGGAGTCTCTGGTGCTGTGGGTTTTGTTGTTTGTGGAAGGATGTATTCTTTCAAGGGAGAGATTTATGGAAAGGTTTTGGGCAGAATGGGATGTGGAAAGGCTGCACTCACTTTCCTGGGATGGTGGTGGTATCATAGAGAGGTTTGGATTGGAAAAGACCTTCAAGATCATCCAGTTCCAACCCCACTGCCCCAGGGTGGGACACCTTCCACTATCCCAGGTTGCTCAGAGCCCCATCCAACCTGGCCTTGGACACTTCCAGGGATGGGGCAGCCACAGCTTCTCTCTTCCAGGGCCTCACCACCCTCACAGGGAAGGATTCCTTCCCAAAATCGAATCTAAATCACACTTCCTGTTGTTTAAAATTTTCTGGCTTTTAGTTTATGGCTGCAAACACACACACTGATAAACACGAGGCAGTGATTTTGTCTGCCTCAGTGATTTTAAGAATTTAATTAATCGATTTTTAAATGCTTTAATATTGATAGAGAAAAATAAACCTTTCCTTGATGTTACTGCAGTTCTTGTGGCACCAGCATCTTCAACTTGTCTATTTATTTATTTATTTTAGATACGTACATATTGAAGTATTAGTTTCAATGTTTATTCTTTGGGTCCAGTGTCACAGCAGCAAAAGTCACCCTCACGTGTCAGAGGCAGGGCCCTTTGGGGGCTGACTGTGGTGGATGTGCCAGGTGCCCACCAAGCCTCTTTGTCACTCCCCTCCTCAAAAAAATATATTAAAGGCTCCTGATTTGAGGTAGGAGCCAACTATTGTCACTGGCAAAACAGGCTCAGCTTAGGGGTAATGAATTTGAGTCATTACCAGTCAAAAGCAAGAAATAAAACCAAGTCTTGAAACACCTTCCCCCGACTCCTCCCTTTCTTCTGGGCTCAACTTCACTTATTATTTTTTTCACCTGCTCCCCTCCATCAGTGCAGGAGGGCAGGGAATGGGGCTCATGGTCAGTTCATCAGATGTTGTCTTCGCTGCTGCTCCTCCTCAGGGGAGGACTCCTCACACTCTTCACCTGCTTCAGTGTGGGGTCAATCCCACAGGAGAGAACCCTCTATGAGTTCCTCTAACATGAGTCCTCCCCATGGATTGTGGTTCTTCATGATCTGCTCCACCTCAGGTCCTTTCCATGGGGTTCTTCTTCAGGAACAGGCTGCTCCAATTTGGGTCCCCCATGGAGACACAAGTCCTGCCAGCCAGTGGACTTCCCATGGGGTCACAGCCTCCTTCAGGCCTCCCCCTGCTCCAGTGTGGGATCCTCCATGGGCTATAAGTGGATCTGCTCCCCTGTAGACCTTTATAGGCTGCAGGGGCACAGCTGCCCCACCATGGTGAGATTAAACACCTCAAAGATGCTCAATATAGAGAAATAAAACTGGACGCCGTGATCTGCATGTGGTGAGGCTGGAGAGTGGCCTTGTGCCCTGATGATATCACTTATCAAGAAGAGGCCTCTAAACAAAGCAAGAGCAGAAGACCAGCTCCAGATAATGCCACTCTGCAGAGTTTGATTTTTCCCTTTGCTTTCAGCTTTTTCTCTGCCACCCACTCGATGTCCTTCAAACGCTGACTGCTGGGAGCTGACTAATGCACTGGTGTTTATCCTTCACTATGCCATAATGAAAAGTGGCTCTGGTTCATTGAATCTGCAAGTTAAACTCTCATCAGAGACCTGAGTAGTCTCAGCCCTCCTCAAAGATCTCATCTGCTACATCTCATGTTCATGTGTTGGTTTTAATAAGCGAATATCGGAGGAACTGCTGCACAGCTTGGATGTTTTGCCCAAGGCAGAGTTTGATCCAACCCTCAGCGCAGCAGAAGAACAGGACAAGGGGGAACAGATTCAGACTGAGAGCAAGTAGGTTTAGGTTAGATTTCAGGAAGGAATTCTTCCCTGTGAGGGTGGGGAGGCACTGGAACAGGTTGACCAGGGGAACTGTGGCTGTCCCATCCCTGGAAGTGCTCAAGGCCAGGTTGGACAAGGCTTGGAGCAACCTGGGCTAGTGGGAGGTGTCCCTGCTTATGGCAGTGGGGTTGGAATGAGATGATCTTTAAGGTTCCAAACCATTCTGTGATTTAGAGATTCTAAACATGCTTTTTCAAGAAAGCCAAGTGCAGAGATGGTGGTTATGTCTGCAAACACAGCTTGACATGCCTGTGTGTGGGCCTCTGTAGTGAGGAAGTGCTGGACAATACCTAGATTTACATATCGGTTTTGGCAGCAGAGATTTGAGCAGCAGAAAGTGGGATATCTTTCCACAGGTCATTTTGTTGCTGCCTGCTTAGGGTGGATTATCTTCCCTCTCATTATCTCTACTTATTTTTTGCAGAAAGCTCCAGTCAAGCTTAGAGAGTCACTGCCTACATGGGACAGGGGTGGAGGGGGAGCCTTATGTAAGATGTAAAATTGCCAAATAGAGGGAAGAAGGTCTAAATTTTTATTTCCCAGTATAAGAGGATATAAAGCTATTAGAAATTGTCCAAAGGAGGGCAATGAAGATGGAGAAGGACCAGGAGGGGAAGCTGAGTGAGGAGCAGCTGAGGGCACTTGGTGTGTTCAGCTGGAGGAGACTGAGGGGAGACCTCACTGCTGTTACAACTTCCTCAGGAGGGGAAGAGAAGGGGCAGACACTGATCTCTGCTCTGTGGGGACCAGAGACAGGACCCCAGGGAATGGCCTGAAGTTGTGTCAGGGCAGGTTTAGGTTGGATATTGGGAAAAGGTTCTTCCCCCAGAGGATGGTTGGGCACTGAACAGGCTCCCCAGGGCAGCGGGCACAGCACCAAGGCTGCCAGAGCTCAAGAAACATTTAGGCCACACTCTCAGGCACATGGTGTGACTCTTGGGGTGCCCTGTGCAGGGTCAGAAGTTGGACTCTGAAATCCTGTGTCTCTTCCAACTCAAGATATTCTATAATTCCATGATTCTCTTCTTGGCAGGTTCCAACATGGTGGAGACATCCCCTCCATTTGGTTTTTGTTGCCATTTTTTCAAAGGCACTGTTGTTTTGCCACACAGCAGCTTGTGTGGGAAGGGATAAAGTGGCTCAGACAGCTCAGGAGAGGAAGAATAGCTTTGCAAAATGCCTATTATTTGATTATTTAGCCAGGGAAGCATTGTCATTTGGAGGGTGGGGGAAGAGAGAGAAGAGAGAGATGTTATCAGCAGAACTGCTTGTGTTTTTTTTACTTTTATCCTCTCCTCTGTCAGAATAAAATGAATGTCTTTCCTTGAAGAAATATGTATTTTTCTTGATTTCCAGAGGATAAACTTGAAGCTTAATTAGATTCTGTGGTGCAGAATTACTTCTCATCTGCTGATCACTTTAATTAAATTATTCCAAGGATTGGAGAGTATTAATCTGGTGGTTGGAGAACTGAACAAGCACTTGGGAAGTTTTGTGCAGTGATTCTTAGCAATTTCTCTGTAACCATACCTATCTCCATGTTTCTGTTTTCCTTCCAACTTGTGCTAATAATCTCTCTTCCTGGGATATCGAGGAGATGATATAATACCTAGAAATGTGTGTGAAACATGTAAGGCATTATGGAAATTATGCTCTACATTCATCAAAATGACACATGCATTAAAACCTCAACAATTTCATTAACAACACACTTGGAATTTTCATGAGAAATGTGGAGGGTTTAGGAAAGATTTAATAGCAGGTGCTTTGAGTGTTCTCACTTTGTAGGACATCTTAGGAAAACATTTGCATTGAGAAAGTAATATTCTATAAAACTTGTTTGATGTGTATCTGGGTGTGTACATTGCCACATCACGTGGATACAACTACTAGAAGATGAAGAATAATTACTAATACTCTTACCTTAACAAATGAGCAGAGGAATGTGGATATTTTCATTAATTTACTGGCTTTGAAAATCATAAAATAAGTGTTAAGTTGGTTTTGGGGGGGTTCTTAGATTTTTTCTGTGAGCCTTTTCATTCTGTTTTTTTTTTTTATTATTTCCTTTAAAGCAGTGAGGGATGAACAGGTCCCTACTTCATATTGATGAAGTTTCAGTCTATATGGCTGAATATTGTTCTGATTCTTGCTTTTAAATGCAAAAACCTGTGCCCTATATATGTTAAATCCACTAAATCTAATGGCCATTTCTCCAGGGATTTCCAGGTTTATCAGAATGTAGAGCCTGAGAGACTGTGCAATGCCTGGCTGTGTTCTCACACAAAACAATTTGTCATGGCTTTCTCTTCTGCTTTTCTTGTGTATATTGTGTAGGGCAGATGTCTTGCAAGTCACTGGAGCAACTCTTTAATGCATAATTCTATTTTATACAATGCAATGTAACACAAAATAATACATCTCTCTCTATTTTGGTTGCATTTCTGTCTTTGTGTATTTTCTGCTGAACTCAAATTCCTGTGGTTTCACTTGTTTTCCTCCTACTCTTATGAGCAACTCTGTGCTGTGCTGGAGGCAGTTTGTCCATCCCAAAAAAAAGACTGTAGCTTGCCAAAAAAGCAACCTGCATGTCTCAAAGACAGGGAGCTGAAAAACCAGTAGAGCAGATGAATTACTTTATATCTATT